>JAECUM010019453.1:0-33883 GCA_016617855.1 Megalonaias nervosa | reverse complement strand
CAATTTGTATGGCCAGTTTTAGTCAAACTTTTATACTTGCATGCCACACTTATTTCAACTTTAAACATGAAGTCTTTTGGAATTTCCTTGCAAACAAGACATGTGACAGCTGTCAGAAGGTGTGTAGTGGTGGTGTTCCACAGGGTGCAAGTTGTGGTCCAAGTGTTCTTGAGAAACCAAAACTAAATTTGCTATATCTTCCTTAATTACAGGAATTTTTCAATGCAGTAAAACCTAAATGTAATACATGATAAGGCCTGTCTGAAAATATGTTTGAAATTTAAAAATAATGATATATTAAATTTTAATGGAAATTTAAATAAACATTTAAATTTTAAAAACTAAATTTTTTAAAAAAATTAAATTTTCACACAAGTTATAAGATTCATTTTGACAAATTTAAGGCAGCAAAGTTGATTAATGAATGGTATTTAAAACAAATGGTAGTTTGGGTCTGTACAACGGATAACATTTTTCCCAGGGGTACTGAAGCATGATAGCTCACAGTGATTTTGGCAGCAAATTGCAATATGCCTATCCAGATGCATATAGGTGTACACACTAAAGAAACAATGACAGGTGCTATGTTCCACATTTATTGTGTCAGGTACTTGGGCAGTTGTTTGTATAACTAATAGTGCACTCAAATTTAAAGTTTTGGCGGGACCACTACCATGTTTTATAGCAAAACTGCATTCCATTTTAATGTCGATAACTACAAAAGTCAACAATGTGATAGGAAAATACAGTTTCAGGGAGGTTCCACCTTACTGAACCATGGTGCGAATCTCTCCCATGAAGATCTAAGCCATGTCTTTGAGGTGCTGTATATCAGTGTGCTGATATGAACTAATCTTGGTCACTTATAACAGTACACTGCACATGTCCTTTATGAGACCTTGCTATTACCACCGGACTACTGGAGAGCTTCCAAACTGATCCAACTCTAACACTTTGTTCCAGATACCAGGCTAGACCTGAAAATATATAACATGTTTCACTTAATTCTAGAAAACAGTAAGATGTAGGCAAATGAAGTTAAAATGTGTTGGATATGGTGATTTCAAAATAACATTCAGGTTGCAAACATGGGAAAAAATAGTAAACTTTACAGAGTGACACTCAGAAATGTGAAGCAATGGGCATGTATTAAAGTGATAAATGCATCCTAAAAATAGATGATGTTTCTACAAGCATATTTAGCCATTTACAGGTTAAATAACTAATCAGGTAGAGTAGGTATCATCAAGTTTAAGGCAATGTTGGAACGGTGAGGTTTGATCATTGGTGCAAACATTAGTACATACCAGTATACTGGAAAGTCAAATGACAATGTATCAAATTAAAATTTATTACTATAAGCAATCTTATTCATGAGGAAAATAACAATTTTGGATATTGCGAGTGAATACAGCCAAATGTGGCCACACAGATCAACTATAGGTACCAACAGATCCTATATCATCAACCAAATGTGAAATTCTGATCCCCAAAACTTGTAAACAAGGATGGACATTTGCATGTGTGGGACATATGCAATGTACTTATTAAAATCACATGTGCAAACATAATTCAAATGATCTGTTTGAACATTTTTAGTCTATTTTTAAGAGTGTTGGTTACCAGTTATTAAGCTCAATGATTCAGTGGAATCAGATATCAGCTGATGCTGCAATACCGCACTCTGTCAAAGTACTAAATTGAAATATGTTACCATACAGAGGCATATTCATGATGAAAATAACATCTTGGATATTTGAAGTGCACACAGCCAGAACTGAGCCTTACAGGTTCACTATAGGTACTATGTCAGCCTATATGATGTACTGAATGTCAACTTTTGATTCCAAACATTCTAAAATATATGCATATTTGTTCATGTCAGCTATGTAACCATGTTAAGATTAGTTGTACAAAGTTAAATTCAAATAATCTGTTTGAATATTTCTTATGTAATCTTTAGAGTGTCAGTTAACAAATATTATTAGTAATTAATAATGCATAAAGCAAAATGGATCATTAGAATTCCCATAATATCATCTAGGCCACAATGCTGCACTACATCAATCAATATCTTAAAGAAACTGAACAATAAAATGGAATGCATTCTGTGTTCAACTTACATCCTTTTGCTATTTTCTTACATGCAAGGGTAAATATACCTGGGGAAAGTATATTTTATCCCTTTGACCTGTATTTCATTCTCTGACAGCTTAATATGATTTTGTAGAGAACTTGAGCAGGTTCTAGTATAAAGTCTTCATCTCTGTCCTCTCACTAAATACCCTATAACTATGTTTATAAACAATTACTGATAGCTATACAAGCAGATATGTGTTACTCTGGAAGTCACCCCGTCATAAACACATAAATTAACTGCTTGGACCCCAAATAAATAGTTTCAATGACCTAAAGGTACAATACAAAATAGAATTTTGTCTTCATGTATTTTAAATGAAGGTCTCATTTTGACTTACAAAGATATTTTCTCTGATAAAATTTGACAAATATCCATCATTTGAGCTTGTATATGGTGTAGGACTATATACATGCTGATATCATTTAATATCATTCCCAATAAATATTATATATGTGCATTTTTGGTGGAAAAATTTTATTTTTTAATTTTTTTTTAAAATTTCATTTAAATTTTTAAAATAAAAATCAGTTTTTTATTTTAAATTTCATTCTTATATTTTTAAAGTCATTATACATAACATATTAAAATTTAATGTGTCTATCATTGATAATAAAGATTTTATACCAGTTTAAACTTTACTCAAATACTGCACTGACAGGCCATAGAACACAATTAATTTTACTATATATTCTCTACATTTGTTTCTCAGTACTGAACTTTCCACTGTGTGACAATCAATACGAATGATATGTCAATCTAAAATACCTTCAAAGATGACTTTACGGTGAAGTTCTTGTCAGGGGTTGACCTGCATTTTTTTGAGAGGCTGAATTGTAAACAAAACACCATGCAATGGAACACAGATTTCACTTCCGGATCATCACCAAGGCCTTATTACTCACTGTGCACTGTCGCCGAAATACACACAGACAACCACACCATAAGCTCATATTCTAAAGAATAAACAATTGCCTTTAAATCCTTACCAAGAATGCCTAAATCTAACTCTTGTATCACCACCAAACGGAGACAGGAAAAAATGATCTAAAAATAGACTGGGACTACATTCGTGGGTACTGAACTGGAACTATTAATTGTGACCTAAGGCCTTATGTCACGCTACAAGCCTGGCCTCGTTATAGACTTTCCTAGTTAGGGAGCTTGTGATACCTGCCGAGATGCAAACTTTGACAACTGCACAATAGCTGCACTTGTCAGATATGGTTTTTGTTGGCCCCATGCGTCCAAGAACTCGTGTTATTAACAGTGAGGGCAGCAGTGAAAATGAGTTAATGCTGTTATAAACGTTTCATTTTAAAAACTGATATTAGTGAGCTATTCAAATAAAGAAATTCTGTTCGTGAGTTAAGAAATTATCAGGAAGGTTGAAATATTAAGCAATTCATTTTTTCCTGTTATATTTATGGAATTTTATTATTTTGTCTGAAAATTGATAGGTCTGACACAAAATGTTATTATCATGGTACTTCAGTCTAGATTGCAAGATCACGTCTTGTTGTCAGTGTCAGAAAATCCGGATCATAACTTGACGTTTTGTGTCTCGTAATGGTCCGGATTTTCTGATACTGACAACTCGACTTGATCTAGCAATGAAGATCGCATTACTGTGGTAAATGTATATATTTATTATGCCGTTCCTAAGGTATTTGGAGTGTCTACTACATTGCTTCTACACCAATTTAAAAATTATTTTAAACTTTTAAAATTTATCCGTGCAGATTACGGCACTTTGGTTTTTCTCCTTTGCTCCTTACTTTTCTTGTGAAAGTCACCTGATACCTTTGTACGTCACGTTCCTTTCTCAGTCAAACACTACCATGCCTAGACTCTTTTGAATTAGTATTATTATTATTAGTAGTATTAGTATTATTAATATTTTAAGATCCCAAACCTGCTGGACTGGCTTGTCACGGCCTATATGAACATCTCAGTTCTTATGGACTGTATAACCCCGAGAAAAAGCACGTGCTGAACGAAGCAGAATAGGCGGCGTACATTGCTCTTTCCCGCACAGACTAGGGATTAAGCGACTGCTGGGTCATCTTTACATGTGCAACAGGAAATGGAGGTAGTGGTGTTTCCTAATTCCTAGTGCAACATCTTGGGCAATCCCCGCAAAGTTCTGGAAAATGCTTACTTATATCATTCATTCATTCATTCATTCCACATCAATATGTGAATTATTATTTAGTGCCGAGGCAACTGGAATGAAGTGCCATGCCCAGAAAAGCACCATAAAGACTTACATAGCCTGTCTGGGCAGAATTAAAATCCCGAACCGAGATTTTTCCATAAGGTGTTTGTGTAACAGAGGAAAGAGCACATAATAAACTTTCATATGATTTTTATTGATTATATGCATGTAAGCATGATTCTTGGTTTATATATGCATGTAAGCATGATTCTTGGTTTATATATGCATGTAAGCATGATTCTTGGTTTATATATGCATGTAAGCATGATTCTTGGTTTATATATGCATGTAAGCATGATTCTTGGTTTATATATGCATGTAAGCATGATTCATGGTTATATATGCATTTAAGCAAGATTCAAAATAGATACAGATAAGGTGTTTCTGCTCACTCCGGTTAAATAAAGATAACAACGAAATTTGTTAAAAATCAGATCGAAGAAGGAAAAGAGAGCTTTTCGAGCAATGAAGCAGAACAAATATGACTTGAACCTCAGTTTATCTAAAACTTCAGATCTATCCCACAATTACTGCATTTATTTTACTTCATTTTGACTTATCAGGCCCTATCAACACTCTGTTGTCCTGGGCCCCGTTCGTCCCTTTGAGCCGACTGACCTACTGTACATATCTAGTACATCCTGTTATAACTTTGTGTGTCTTGAGTACACGGCGTACAAACGTATATTTAGCATATCCAGCACTGGTAAGATGGCTGTCTATATATCTGTTTGTTTTTCTATATCTTCGTATTGTTTTATATATATATATATATATATATATATATATATATATATATATATATATATATATATATATATCATCATTACATAGTACGTAGTTCCGAGATAATAGCTGTACTTTTAATAGATATAAATATGTTGATAAGTTCAGTTCAGATCATGGGATTCCCAGAAAGGAAATCCAATTGACCGAATTTCTGATTGGCTGGCTGCTAAAATACCTTTGCTGACAAGAATCATCTCGAAAAGATTCATACGAATTTCATTCTGCTTTATGTATTGAGCCTCCGTTTTTGATATAAGGTATGATTTTCTAGATATTAATTATTCCTAGCGTTAATATCAGGTTTAGAAGAGACAAACAGCTGTGATCATTTGAGTGGATCTATTTATTTCAATTACTCTTTGGCAGTACAAAGTTATCAGAATTTCCAGATTCAGTAGCTGTATAGAATTACCGTGAATTCAATTAAAGAAATTTTGGATTATATTGTTGTGTTACAGCAAGACTATTGACACATCAGCACAGTAGAGTGAACTTCATTCGGAGTACCACTGAAACTCATTTGATCACAACTGGAACTCATTTGGATTACACCATAGTTTCGGATTTGTGATAGAACTTTTAGGACTATTTAAGATTTCATTCACCATACTATAAATTTTATTTTTAATTTTTCACTTTCTATTTTAGGAAATAAATTATATTTTGAATTGTATAAAATAGTGCTGGATTTCGGTATTTTCGTTACGTAGTTTAAGATCACAGTCATAATAATATCTGCTTGTACACCCAATCAACTGCATTAACAAAGACGGAATTCACATATTTTCTTTATTACGTATGTTTATCTGCTAACACTTTCTCTCTCCTCTCCTCTATATATCATCCATCTATTTATCTATCTATCTATCTATCTACCTATCTATCTATCTATCTATCTATCTATCTATCTATCATCACCATCATCATCATCTTCTTCTAAAAAAATATTGCATTTGCTAAAACGGCAATATGGTCCATAGGATCTGCATAGCAATGATATAATTTACGATCAAAACCCGGAGAAACATTAAGCAAATTTTCATTTGAGAATTTCATATAAAATCGCTTCTATTGTCTAATATACTTTTCGTTTTAAAAACAAAACAACGAAAAATATGGCATATTAACTGAAAAACACGTTTAATTCGTCTGCAAATGAAATGGAAGGGCGGTAGTAGAAATACTAAGACATGTTGCGTGTGCCAATATATTCATACTTGCTGTTGCTTTCAAAATAATTGCACAGTATTCATGCTTACAATGATATATTCGCATACAGACGTATGCACTGACAATATACGTACTACCAAAGTGCAACAGTATCCATACCTTCGTACTATTAAAGTAGAAGCTGAATGTACTCACGAAGTAGCGGAAAATATTTGATAACCTAGGTACATATCAAAGTACATGAAATATTGAAAACGTGTGTAGCAACGTACCGACCAAAAGTTTGGTAATGTTTAGCATCAACCAACCAACTTTGGTAATGTTTCGTACCAATCAACCACAGTACTAATAATATTGCTAACGTGTGTTCCCACCAGGCTACCGATATCATTAATAACCTTCGTATCCACCGAAGTACGTGCATACTTCCCTAAATTTCACCAACGTTACTTGTGTCTACTTACGTATCATGCTACAAGCTAAATACGTGTACCTTAGTTCACTGAAATCACTTGTCTTTCTATCTTCCAGCGTAACTTCCTTTCTACCTACTTACGTACATACTTACCCATCCACCCACCTACCTACCTACCCACCTATATACCTGTACTCATATACTTTATAACATGCCCGTCTTTCTTCCATTCTTCAATATCCACAAGGTACATGACTAAATGGAAGTTTATCTTTTTACAGGTATGTTCTTTTCTTGGTTATTTAGTTATGGCATATCTCGTGGCATTTGTGATGTCCTTGGCGTTTGAGTCCCCAATAACGGGTCTAGAAAAAAAGTTCTCTTCAGACAGGGCCGGAAGTAACAATCGTCGATGTACGCAGGGCATTTCAACGCATATTAGTTATGCAAAAGGAAAAAAAGTCAGGAGTATTCTTGAAGTGGAAACAATGGCGAAACTAACAGAAGAAGATTCCTGATTAAATATCTCATTTTATCGTCTGGTCGTTGGCTAAAACTTTAAGGGTTGTGTAGTGTAATCAATTTTCAGGATTCACTTCTACAATATCTGTCATTTTTTTAAAGAACGTGCCATATCAGACTAAATACTAATTAGCAGGTGCATAAACTTTACGGTTTGACAGTCTGAACAAAGAATTAGCCAGAATAAATATAACTATGGGTATTATTCTAGTTCAGTTAGCTTTTCTTCTAAGTTCTTCTTTTACGTTAAACATACACATAAATAAAATTTATTTTGATCCATGTGGTAACGATATACATGGATTTATCATGTTTAGACTAATACTAATCCAAAAAGTAATGCTATACTTGGGTTTATTTTGATGTTTAGATTATAGAACATCTGGAGAGAAACTTGTATCTCCTTTCTTAGCACATATGTATGTATGTATGTGTGTATGTATGTATGTATGTATCTATGTATCTATCTATTTATCTTTCGTTCTTTCTTACGTATCTATCTATCTGTCTGTTTGTCTACGAAAGTAAGGGCAGCAAAACAGCTAGGTTTATCTTTCGCTTCTATATATATATATATATATATATATATATATATATATATATATATATATATATATATATATATATATATATATATATATATATATACGGACAAGTTTTCTACGGGCAAAGAATCACCCTGGGACTGTCTACGGACAATGGGAATTTTGTATAGCGACTAGCACACCCTGTGACTGTATACGGACAATGGGAATTTTGTATAGGGACAAGAGGAATGGAACAGGAAGGGTGAGGTCACGGTACTTGACACTTGCAACAATTTAGCAAGGACCGTGACGTCATGCCACCTGTGTCATTTCTATATAAAGTTTGAATCATTCGCGTTCGTGTTTGTGGATATTATAATATTATACCCAAATTATACAACTGTATAGTATATAGCAAGTACCGTGACGTCATGCCACCTGTGTCATTTCTATATAAAGTTTGAATCATTCGCGTTTGGATATTATAATATTATACCCAAATTATACAACTGACTAAAAAAAATTTTAGATAAGAGAATAATGTTTTTGTGAGTTAAACATAACTTATACCATCGAATAAATTTTTTTAGGCAAGAAAGAATAAATCTTCTTGAGGCAGTGGAGTGGCCCTGAAAAGGGCCTTTGGTTTTTGCTTCTATTCTCTCCAGTTCTTCCACCAGCTTCTTAATTTTCCAATGATTCCTTTCTTCGTCTTTTTCTTTTCTTCGTCTGGAATCCAGTCTGGATGTCCCATGTCTCTAAATTTTTTCTGTATTTTCATCCAGTTTTGATTTAGTCTTTCAAACTCCTCTTTTCTCTTTCTGTTTTCCTTCTCCTTTCTCTCTTTTACCCATGTGTCTTTGATTTTCGTTACCTCTTCTTTCATCACTTTTCTCATTAGGTCTTCAGATTTCCTTAATTTCTCTAATCCCCACGGGGCAAAAGACCACTCCGTAAATTTGCTTGCTCTTCTAAAAAGCACCTCACTTGGATGACATTATCAAGTGCGTCCTTCAATGTTCCCACTCTCACATATTTACGATGGATGAAGCCTCTTATTTTTTCCACCTCCTCTTCTATCATTCCTTCCACCTGATCCCTGGCTACGTTCAGCAATCTTATCATTCTCTCCATGTTGCTAGCCATTTTTTATATTCAGCGTTGAATGGCGCGAATGACGAACGCTATGCTTTTATATACTTCAAGCACGGATGTGAACGAAAACATCCCTTACACTCACTTCACATATTATTTTCAATCCACACCAACGGATGCGAATTCATAAAACACACACCTATTTACTATCCACACCAACGAGCGCGAATGCATAAAACATACCATATTTATTATCCTCACCAACGAATGAGAAAGCATAAAACACACACCTATTTACTATCCACAACAACGTATGAGAATGCATAAAACATACCATATTTACTATCCATACCAACGAATGAGAAAGCATGAAACACACACCTATTTACTATCCACACCAACGGACGCGAATGCATAAAACACACACCTATTTACTATCCTCACCAACGAATGAGAAAGCATAAAACACACACCTATTTACTATCCACACCAACGAACGAGAATGCATAAAACACACACACACATATATTATCCACACCAACGGACGCGAATGCATAAAACACACACCTATTTACTATCCTCACCTATGAATGAGAAAACATAAAACACACACCTATTCACTATCCTCGCCAACGAATGAGAAAGCATAAAACACACACCTATTTACTATCCACACCAACGAACGAGAATGCATAAAACACACACACACATATATTATCCACACCAACGGACGCGAATGCATAAAACACACACCTATTTACTATCCTCACCTATGAATGAGAAAACATAAAACACACACCTATTCACTATCCACACAAACGAATAAGAATGCAAAAAACGCACACATATATACTATCCACACAAACGGACGAGAACGCATAAAACATACACATATAAAATGGAGACATTTTTACAACATCAGAAAGAGGCAGAACAAGCATTTCTCCTTGAACAGCAACAGCGAGAAGAAGAGGCAAGAAGGAAACGACAGGAGGAAGAAGCAGTAGAGAAGAAACAAGGTCTAGGAGAGAAGGAGAACAGTGAACCTCAAATGGTAACGGTACTCTTGGACATTTTGGCCGAGTTAAGAAGTCTGAAACAAATGTATCAGACTTCTTTATTACGGCCCAAGAGAAAAAGACCTTCCCGAGCCAAACAGTCCAACCCTGTTACTACACCGGAGATACCACCCCTAGTGATTTCTACCAAATCATTGACAGGAGCAAGTCCAGAAGTAGGTCTTGGCCGTGGCAAAGGCTTAAGGCAGTTAAAGTTGATTGCTTCTCGTTCCTAAGTTTGTTCTAAGAAAAAACAAACACCCAAAGGCCCTTTTCAGGGCCACTCACTTCTTTCGAAAAGAGATAATATTCATTTTGCCAAAATCAATTAAAACTCAAAATCCCTTGTTTAACCCTATGATGTACGTGTGTGAGTGCGTGAGTGTAGGCCTTATTATTCTAAACAATCAAAACCATGAGACACTTACTTTTTCTCAGTCTGGTCTATTCTGGTACAAATATTTACAATTCAATGTCACAACACAACATAACACAACACTTTTTAAAAAAAGTTCATAGACTTCTTCTGTGTCTCTTTTCTTCTTTCACTCTCTCTGTTTTTTGATTTTCTTCACTTTCACAGTTTTTTCCTCCTCCTCTTCTTCCTCACTTTTTTCTCTTCTTTTCTTTTCTGTCTCCTATTTCTGAACGTGCCGGGGTTCTTCTTTTGCCGAGGGTACCTTTTTTTCTTCCTCCTTCTCCTCCTGCTCCTGTTGTTTCTTGGACAGTCTAAAGACCAATGTCTTTTCTCTTGACAATGATAACAGGTATCCTGAATTTTGTCTCTTCTGACACTGATCTTGCTTTTTTGACGGTCTGGACATTCTGTAGCCCAATGCCCTTTCTTCTGGCAGATATAGCAAGTATCTTGAATTTTATCTCGAAAGGAGGGAGAGTAGTCCGTCGGCTTGTCTGAAGAAAACTTTCCTATGACACCTTGCAAAGACATAATCAGAAGTTCGATCTGTGTGGGTTCTTCCATCGTGCTGGTCAGTTTGAGAGCGAAAAGAATACTGCGAGGGAAGGTACCAGCCCTTTATATATTCACTGAGTCTGACATGGATATATAAGGGTCCATGGCGTTTCAAATGTAGTCATTTGACTTTTTGCAGTCAAGATTAAACGATCGCATCATTTCGTAAAGAAAGGAGAAGAAAGTAAGAGGCAGAAACGTGATTTATCGCCTCGCACAGTAGCTGAAGTCTTGGCTCAAATTCATGCCAGCGATTTTGAAGATGAGATGAGTGAACCAGAATCTAGGCCCGGAGAGTCCACACCAAACCAAAGTCCATCTCCACCAGTAAACCCTGAAAAGTACTACCACATTCGAGAGACAGACAAACGCTCCTCTAGAAAATTTAAAACTACGGCCTACACGTACGCAGTGAAGTTTAAAGATTTCAAGTCCGACGTACCACTGGAGAAAGCAGAAGAGTTCATCACCGATGTGTGGGATTCTTTCTTAACCGCACTGAAACAGCAATGTCAAGCCAAAGAAGACGATCGCTTGAGACTTTCTATTCATCACAACAGTTTGAAGTCACCCGTTTGGATCGAGTTTAGCAGTCCATTCGAATTGACGCCTTCCAAAGTCATCGACAAGATTCAACACGTGCAGCAATCCAACGATAAGTTTCACATCACCGATGGAAAAGCGACACTGTTCATGGCCCACGTGTCTCTTCCCCAAGGGACAGGACATGGCAAAAAGGTGTTATTGGTGGACGATCTTCGCATCACCAAAACGAGCCTCGTCCGAATTAACAACCCTCAAGACAAGATGTGTTTAGCCCGTGCCATCGTGGTGGGACGAACGTATGCCGACAGGAACGACACGGCAGAATGGAAAAGAGCCTGGCAAACTATTCAAAAATCTAGCCAAGCCAAACAACGAAGAGAAGCAGAGCTCCTGTTACAGCAAGCTGGTCTTTCCAAAGACACACCCTGTGGCATTCCTGAAATGCAAAAGTTGCAAGACGTCTTGGCTCCACGCTACACCTTGAAAGTGTACCTTCAAGAAGTGCGCGGACCTCTGTTGTTTCGAGGCAAAGATTTCAAAGACGGAAAATACATTCACGTCTATCATCACGATGAACATTTTGATGCCATTACCAGTATCACTTCATTCCTGTCATACAGTTATTACTGTGAGAAATGTGACTATGGCTATAACAATCGAGAGCAACATAAGCATTGCGGATCGAAATGCTCAGGATGTTTGGCCTGTAAACCCTGTCTGGACGAAGGACAAGAACGAGTGCATTGCCCAGCTTGTCAGCGCACGTTTGTCAGTCCAACTTGTTACCAACAACATTTAAAGACGCAAGGTTCACAGCAGAAAAGTGCTTGTCAGCTCCTGAGATTGTGCCCTAATTGTGGACAAGGCATACGTACCAATAATGCAAAGGAGCACGTCTGTTCAGGAAAGAAGCGATGTCACATTTGTCGCCAAGTCGTGGACTTGGAACACCGATGCTACATTCAAAAATACCAATCCAAACATGAAGAAAAAGAAGATAATGACCAGAAGAAAGGTCATTTCATCTTTTTCGATTTCGAATGCATGCAAGTGACTATCATTCACATTCCTAATTTCTGCGTGGCTCACCGAGCGTGTGAGAAGTGCATCCAAGAGCCTATCTTTACTCATTGCCCTCACTGTAGCAAGATTCCTGGAGGACGTGAAAAAATCTTTCGGGGACCGAACACGCTGGCCGATTTCGCCCAATGGATCTTAGACCCTATCGACGAGACGTGGAGCCAAGAAGACATCGAACGTTACGGAGATTGTCATCGCTATGCCACGGTGATGGCTCACAATTTTTCGGGATACGATGGACAATTTCTCCTCAGATACTATACGGAACAAAGTACCGAACGTCCTAAAGTCATTTTGAACGGAGCCAAAATCATTTCCATGCAAGCGGGTCAAGTGCAGTTTAAAGATTCGATGAGTTACTTGGCCACGCCCTTAAGTATCATGCCTAAAACATTTCGAATGACAGAGATGGCCAATACCGAAACCAATCAACACGCCGTTCTACCCCATTTGCCTGAGGCTCACTACTACGACCCCGACAACATGCGCACCGAACAACGAGAAGCTTTCTACGCTTGGTACCAGACTCACGCCTCGGACCCCTTCGACTTTCAGGAAGAAATGTTAAAGTATTGTCGTTCCGACGTGGACATTTTACGGAAAATTTCGAGAACTGTTCATGGAGCACGGAGGGATCGATCCTTTGAAAGAAGCCTGCACCATTGCCAAAGCGTGTTCCTTAGTGTACCGCCAACGATTCATGCCCGAAAACACCCTAGCTCTCATCAGTCCTCAAACGACCAATTTTGTCAAACGTCAATACTCTGTCAAAGCCCTAAACTGGTTACATTACTTGTACGACAAGGAAGACAAATGGATCCAACATGATCGCCTCGGAAGGTGTTCGGTGGATGGCTGGGACTTAGAAAACCCCAAGATCGTGTACGAGTTTAACGGGTGCTTATTTCACGGATGTTCCATCTGCTACCCTGAACGTAAGACGACAAATCAGTTTTTACAACGAACCATGGAAGACTTGTACCAGGCCACTTGTCAGAGACGCTTGAAGTTAGAAGAGCAAGGATACCGAGTGGAAGAAATGTGAGAACACGAGCACGATCACCGTTTGAAAACCGATCCCGAGTTTAAGTGCATCGTGGAAAGTTACAAGCTGGTGGACCCACTGAACCTAAGGGACAGTTTGTACGGAGGACGGACGAATGCCACCTGTTTGCTGTACCAATCCGACGAAGAGAAAGGAGAGGAAATCAAATACTTGGACGTGTGTTCTCTGTATCTATACGTGTACAAATATTGTCCCTTTCCCGCAGAGCACCCACAATTGCTGACGGAACACATTGACCTGGACAACATTCGCCAATACGAAGGATTGATCAAATGTAAAGTTTTGCCTCCCACATACTTGTACCATCCCGTTTTACCTCACCATTGCCAAGGAAAACTGATGTTTCCCTTGTGCCGTACTTGTGCCGAAACGTGCAACCAAGACCGACCTTGTCAGCACAGCCAGGAAGAACGCGCCTTCACGGGAACATGGATCAGCATGGAAGTGTTCTAAGCTCTGGACCTGGGATACCAGCTGTTGGAAGTGTACAAAATTTACCACTTTCCCAAGACAGAAAAAATACCACAAAGGCGACGAGACTCAGAAAAGCATTTTCGCAGACTACATGAATGCCTTTTTGAAACTGAAACAAGAAGCCAGCGGCTATCCTTCCAGCTGCCGCACTTCCGAAGACCAAAAACAAAATTCAAAGAGAAATACTGGGAGCAGTAAGGCATCCCTTTAGACCACATCGAGAAAAACGAAGGAAGGCGATTGTTTGCCAAAGTGATGTTAAATTGCTTGTGGGGTAAAATGGCACAACGACCGTGTTTACCGAAGACGGAGTATTTGACAGAACCTTCCCGCTACTTCCAGATGATTCACGACAAAACCAAATACATGAAACACGTGGACATCGTTCGTGAGGACAAGATCTTAGACAATTACGAAGAAGAACTGGACTTTGTGGAAGCCGACGAATTTCGAAATGTTATCATTGCGGCTTACGTGACGGAGAATGCTCGCTTAAAACTGTACGAAGCTTTAGAACTGTTAGGAGATCGTGTGCTGTATTTTGACACGGACAGTTGTATTTACATCGATCGTCTGGGTCAACCTCACCCTGTCATCGAAGGAAACCGTTTAGGAGCCTAGACGGAGGAGCATCCCGACGACAAGATACTAAGTTTTGCAAGTGGCGGTCCAAAAAATTACGGCTACGAATACCGAGACCCACAAGTAGAAGTACACACGGAGTGTAAAGTGGAAGGATTGACTCTCAATTATCGCACCAGTCGACTGGTGAACTTTTGCGTCTTGAAAGAAGCCTTGCAGTCTGGACAGAATGGAAATTTTAAAGTAACCACCCACGAACCGCACAAGATTGTACGTTTACCCACACACCAAATCGTTAGCCTGCCCTTGGAAAAAGTCTATCAAATCGTGTACCAGAAGCGAGTACGGCTTCCCAATCACTTCACTTTACCGTACGGTCACGACGATATTGGTTAACATATAAAAAAGGACAACATTCAAGACCGATAGTTCATTGTCACTTCCATTGCCAAGCGAGAAAGATGATTCCTTTCAAACAGCAAGTATCAAGCAAGAGCAAACTCGAGCACGATGCTGTGCCTTGCGATGGCAGGGTTGCCGTACGCTATGACCTTAGCGATTCAGTACCACATCATCATAGGAACTTTGCTATAACTACTACTGCCATACCTACCATGGAAAGTGATGCTGTGCGTGTCAAACCTGACGGATGCGAAAGCGATGCCACTCGTTGTCGTACACCTTTTCACTTTACTGGTTTTCATGGTGGATGTCATCCTTATGAAACCATACGGCCACCACCCTACGGATGTCATGTAAAACTGAGTAAAGTCCAACATATTTCACCGTACCTTCATCGAAATGAACCTGTGAAAGACGAATATTCGTTCCCTGTGAGTTTGCCTGAATACTGCGACTATGAAAGTCGGATCCAAACCTTCTGACGAAAATGGCCAAAATATCTGGGAGGACCTACCCCCAAAGAATTAGCTAGAGCTGGATTTATCAGCTTGGGCGAAGGGGATAAAGTCAAGTGCTTCTGTTGTGGTGTGTCACTTCACGAGTGGGAGAAGAAAGATTGCGCTTACCTGGAACATGCTCGATGGTCTCCAGATTGTCACTACCTACCTTTAGTGGGACCTCGTCATTGAAGTGGGCCTACCATGTCGTTTAAGAAACCAGCTCCTTGACTAGGAATCAAACATTGGACAACACCTAGACAAGTATTTAAACCCCATGTAGAAAATAATCTTCAAAGATTACCAAACGAATTGCAAGAGAAGATCTACAAGGACATTTGGCAGGGACTTGCCAGAGTCAAATCTCAATTAGTGACTGTAGAATTTTTGTGTCGAGAAATTCACAAAAGGAAATTGACAAAAGTCAACAAACAAGTCCGATTTCTCTGGATCAAGGGTGCGTTCATCCTACTATTCCGCTTTAGACCATTTACATTTGAAGATTTTATTGACATTCTTGATCGTTTCCTGGAATGGCAGTGGTCAGAAATTACTCACTACGTCCGTTACTTTCGCTCTAGAAGTGTTTGAGGTAAGAGAAAAGAGGTATAAAAACAGATTACTATGCCACGACCTGTATCATTCGTGATACTACAGATTCCGTGGAAGGAAAAATCAATGACACTATTCAAACAGTGGAGGATTACCAACACCTATTACTAGAACTGTGTCCATTGAATTGGGGTCGACGTGTAGTGTGTGTCTTAGTGACTTGCTTTCTGGGATTTCGTTTACCAGCTGATTCTTTGTGGACTCTATACGAACAGTACCTACCATTCCAAAAAGCATGAAAGTGGTCCCATTAAATGTACAAGAGACACTTATTCTGCTCAAAGCTTTGCGCTTTCATCTCGATACTTCTCTACCTCTGCGGGAAAAAAGATTCGTCATCTTTTAGGTACTGAAGATGTGTATGACGATGTGTGTGTAGCTTGTGACTTACACTCTCACTGGAAAGATGTACGTGACTGGAAAAGTTGGGGCTTCAAAGCTTGGATTAAAGAAGTGGCACACTATGCAAAAGATTTGTGATCCTAAACAACTAAAACGTTCCGTGAAAAAAAGTAACTTTTAAACCTTTGTTAGTGACAGTACCAGAAGATGAAGAACCACTCTCTTCAGGACAGGACAGGACAGTCATTAACATCCCCGAAAGGCCATTCCGGGAGGACCCCTGTGTGACTGTACCAATGAGTGTAGAGACTCTAAGAACATTACACACTGTCCCTACGACATCACCTCTTGATCACCACAAATGTTGTACAGAGACTTGTCTATATTCCACTATGATCGAATTGATGTGTCTTTTCTTCATGTACTTAGCCATTTGGCTTTTATTTAGTTTTGTCTTTCGTGTTGTTCACATTTAAAGATGACAATAAACGTGTCCTGAAAAAAGTATAAAAACTCTTGTCTTGTCTGTCTTCGTGTCAAAACTGATATTTTCCTTGCACTGCCACTATTATGACTACCTCTACTGTGTCTGCTCCCTCTTCCTTCACTTTCAAAGTCATCGACTTTAAAGTCATAGATCGTGCTAGTTGGGAGGCCTTGTATCTTCGACATCCCTTTATCATGTTCACTGCTGGATCTAGCGGTTCAGGCAAAACCGAATTTGTCAAACGTTTGATCGAACATAAACATCATTTGATCGATCGTCCCCCTCAACGCATCGTGTGGTGTTACAAAGAGTGGCAATCGGCGTACAGTCTTCTGCAAGAAAGTCAAGGCGATTCCATCGTGTTTGTAGAAGGCATTCCTTGCGATGACGACGGGATTGTGTCTGACCCTAGTCAACCCCATTTGGTCATCTTTGACGACATGTTAGAAGAAGACGAAGAAGAAATTAAACTCTGGTTTACGCGCAAAGGGCATCATAAAAATGCCAGTGTCATTTACATCACTCAAAATTTGTTTCAACAAAGTAAAGCCCATCGCACCATCAGTCTCAATGCTCATTACGTGGTCTTGTTTAAAAGACCTAGAGATAAATCGCAAGTGCAAGTGTTATCCAAACAGTTAGGAACGCCTTGGCTGACTCCCGATTATTTGCGATTTCATACCCATCTGTTTCACCACTGGTGCCAAGACGGAGGGTCTGTCGTGTACACGTCCCCGTCCTCGACTTAACCACAACCACATTCACCCATAAAAATCTATAAAACCCTCGGTCACTTTGACTCTGTCTCACACATCGTCAACATGACGTCCCTTCAGTCTCATCTTCCCATCAAATTGATTTGTGCCTTGTACGGCATCAGCCGCGTGAAAAATCCATAAATACGTGCTCGTGTCTTAGAAGCTAGTCTCAAAGAAGTCTTAAGATGGTTTACGGTGACAGCACGTCAATTACTGCAAGGTATCATTCAGATTCCACATCAAACCAAATGTTTTTTTTTGAGAGAAACAAAGTTGCCTTGACGCAACTGGCCGATCCTCGCATTGACACTCAAACCAAAAAGTAAATATTTTGAGACTTGGAGGTAGCGGTTCTCTAGGAGGTGTCATCACTCGCTCCCTCTTAAAATGGGATCCCAATGCTCCCAAGGTTGTTCCCAAGAAATAAGCCACTCTCCGACGTACCCAGAAGAAAAAGAAAAAGAGCAACGGTGTCAAGACCAGGTCACAGCCACAGAAAAAGAAAATGAAAAGTCCACAGAAAACAGCTTCTATCCGCAAGAGAGGCACTGACGCCAGGACTCAACCTTACATTCGCAAGCCACGACCTCCAGTGGTGACACCCTCTTCCTCTTTAGTGGCAGTGGCCGCTGCTCACAAAGTACCTGCCCCCAAAATTAAAGTACAAGAAAGATCGGGCGTGTTACATAGTTTACTGGATTTGTCCAAGCAAGAACTGTCCCGATTTAGTCGGTTGTGAACTCCTCCACGACGTGTGTTGCCTGTCATCAAGTTGATACGACGTAAAGACAATCAGTGGCGACGCATTCCAGTATAAAAAGACCCGAGGCAAACAATACGGATCAGTGTTTTTGTGCTGCTGCACGCCCAAAGATGTCCCCTCCAAGAACTGCACACCGTTACCATCGTGTTCCTTCTTCTGTCCAAAAAGGAAAAGGAAAAAGAAAAAGACAGTCACGTCATCCAAACAAACGCTTAGTCAAAAAGCGACGTCACCCCAAGAAAAGACACAATCTTTCAAAGAAAAGAAGAAGTCACCAAAAAGGAGGACGGATAACTAGTCTTTTATTACCAGGCATGATCAAAACTCTTCAAGCTATTTAAATCTATGACCACTAGCCAAAAATAAGATAAAAGGACGCATGTGAAGCCATGGACTTTAGTGCATGTTATCCACCAAAAGATGTCTCCTCATCGTTGTTCTCCTGTCCAGAAAGGAAAAAGAAAAGGACAGTTTCGTCATCCGAAAAAACGCTTAGCCAAACATAGACGTCACCCCCAGAAAAGACACACTTGTCCAAAGAAAAAGAGGAGCCACCAAAGAGGAGGATTCTTTGGCGATTTTGGAAAACACATCGTCACCTTTATGACGAAGCGATAGTCCCCAAAAAAGGATAAAAGACCGTGTGACAAGTCATCGACGTCAGTGTATTTTTTTTGCTGTGTGCCACGGAATCAACCAACGAACCAACCGAGAAAGATGTCACCAAAAAAAAGACATTCCTCTTCTACCCCCAAAGGAAAGAAAAGGAAAGGACTGCCTCCTCGTTTAGTCAAACATTGGGACATGTTGTCTGTCTTGTCCAAAGTTCCTCCACCCATGCGAAAACAACTCATTCAAACTGCCTCCAAAGACCGTGATCGATACCGAGTGCGAATGTTATCTGAATGTCTTGAAAGGCACAATACCTTTATCTAAACACCAGAAAGAATGCTCAGCCAAGATCGACACGTTCTTCGCCAAATGGTGCAAAAGAAAATACCCATTGGTCAAAAGAAAAAGATTTTGCTGCAACGCGGAGGAATTTTGCCCTTTTTGCCCATGTTACTGAAAGGTTTAATGGGAACAGTGAGAGCACCCTTACTGAAAGGAGTAATGGGAACAATAGGAGGACCCTTCCTGAAAGGACTATTGGGAAACATCCTGGGAGGATGAAGATAAAAAGATCCAAGAAGATAAAGGGGACCTTTGGAGTCAAAAGATCTCAGACGTGATCCTTGAAATCCGATGGAAGGACGAAAACTAGCTTTAGTCCCTTACAAACGATGCATGGAATACCATCGTTGGCAAGAACAACGAACCCCGCATTTACCTCCCAATCCTCATTTGACCGAGATGTCCCAGTTACAACATGAATTGCAATCATTGATGGATCGCAGCGATTTGTCAGAAACGGAAAAATCGCAACGGTACGGTCAATTGTTACAACGACTACAACTCTTTCACTAGAAAGATTTAGATGAAACAGCTCTACCCACTCTGAAAGATTTTAAGGCCTTGATGAAACGTCAACCAACACCACCACTACCACCCCCAGCGGTCAAGACAGACGTAGCCTCACGTATGCCTGAGGAAGAAGAGGCGCGAGAAGTCTTCCAAACACCGTCAGCAGCTCCCATCCCTAGTAAGATTGCAGCGTCCTTGTTGACTCCTTCCCCTACACCGCAACGAGAAGAACTTAAACCTTGGGTTAAAAAGATGATGTCCACTCCACCTTCGACAGAAGTGAAAAAGAAAGAAGGGAAACCAGAAGTGAAAACAGAAAAGAAGACCATTACCACCACAACCACCACCAAAACTACCTTCGACTTCTACTCCCGTGGCACATCGGACACGTAAAGCCGTTTCTAAACCACTTCTGAGTACAATCAGCGAAAAGTGGATCACTTATTAAAAAAAATGGAGACGGTGTTATCCAGCATTTACTACGATCCATCCCATCCTGCAGGTTACGGTGGAGTACAGAAACTGTATCGTGCTGCCAAAACTCGACTGAAAAGTATCCGTTTACCTCAAGTACAACGCTGGTTACAAGAACAAGCCACGTACACTTTACACAAACCCATTCGACGAAAATTTTCCAGAAGTCGCACCCTAGTGGAGGGCATCGATCATCAATGGCAAGCCGATTTAGCCGATGTCTCTCATTTGGCCACCTACAATCGTGGCTACAAATATTTGTTTTGTGTCATCGACGTCTTTTCCAAATTTGCATGGGTCGTGCCATTGACTTCCAAATCGAGCAGTGAGTTAGTGCGAGCCCTCAAACTGGTGTTGAAACAAAGTGGTCGTCACCCTCTTCGATGGCAAACCGACAAAGGCACCGATTTTCTGAACCAAGCTTTCCAAAAAGAATTGAAGAAACGTGACATTCATTTTTCCATCACCGAGAATCCTGAAACCAATGTCAGCATCGTGGAACGTTTTCAACGCACCTTGAAAGAACGCATGTGGAAATATTTTACGCATCAACGCACTCTCAAGTACATCGACGTCTTACCGCACCTCGTCCAAGCGTACAACCAATCTTACCATCGGTGCATCGGACGTACCCCCCAAGAAGTGACTACCGACAACGAGGTCACCGTCTTCGAGCGTCTGTTTGGTACGTCCCCGACAGTGACTGTCCCCAAGAAAACTGAAGTATTGACAGCAGGAGATTGGGTGCGCATTGGCAAAACCAAACGCACTTTCGACAAAGGTTACTTACCCAATTGGACCACAGAATTGTTTCGTGTCACTGAACGAGTGCGTGGCCGTCATCCTCCCGTCTATAAATTAGAAGACATGAACGGAGAAGTGTTAAAAGGAACGTTTTCCTTGCCCGAGTTACAACGTGTGACCAAATAAGAAGACGACGTGTACGAGATCGAAAGCATACTCGATCGAAGAAACCGAAAAGTAGGAAATAAACGTGTCAAAGAAGTCAAAGTACGTTGGAAAGGATATCCTCCCAATTTTGACTCTTGGATCGACGCTTCGCAAATCATCGACTATGAAAGGAAGTGACCATGATGCCCTTCAACACAGCCTCAGCTACTGCAGTGACCACTCCTTCGCCCAGTTCTTCTGTGCAAGATCTACAAAAGCAACCCTTGTGGGTATGGTGTGGAGAACGTGTGCCTAAAACGCAAATCGTCTTTTTCTGCCAAATCTTTGTGGTGTATTGTGTCATCGGTGCTGCCATTGCCAATTTGAGTTTGCAACAAGGAGACAAACAATTGTGGACCATTTTACTCAGCAGTTGCATCGGTTACCTTCTTCCCAACCCGTCCCTGAAATATTCCTCGAACGGGAGCCTTGCGTCCAACGTCAGCTCCCCTTCCAACAGTCACCAATCCAATCGCAACAATCCTCTTTTAGACACTCCTCTGACTTCCAGTGACCCCTTGGACACTAGAACTCTGGAATTATGAACAACCAATTTTACTTAACGTTACCCAGTGGCAGTTCCGTGGAGGTGTTTCCCAATAACACTTTGTGCTGTTACACGGCCAAATTTTCTCACCGATGCGACAGAGAAATCTAGTTGTTTTTCTAACCTTACTTTTCTTATCTCAGTCTGGTTGTCTCATACCAGTCATCTCAGTCTAGGTGTCCACGCGCTAGGGACTACTTTTAAAAAATAAACCTTTGTTGTCTTCTGCTATGCCTGACGTAGTTGTTCTAAAATCAAACAACAACAACAAACAAATATATAACAAAACAACATAGTAACTTAAGGTCTCTCCATTTTTGAGAAAACACCATACAAAACATTTCGAGAGAGACAGACACATATACGCAGACGATATTGAGCTTTTTGGTATTACGATAGTTCGTTCCACACAGCATAGTCAGTTTTATCCTACCTGCAAGCCTGACTCAGTACATTTTCAGGTCAGTGTCATTAAATGTAGCTAAAGCTACCTAACTAGTTTTAAATACTTCGTGTGAAACAAATTATATACTGTTAGCTACATTTAATGACGCTGACCTCAAAATTGACTGTGCTACAGATAGGATAAAATTCTCAATGCTGTGTGAAATGAACTATGACATAAAACACTGATCTATGCACATAGCCTATAGACCTATACACTTCAGAGTCTTCCAACGCTCTTAACAACTACAGAAAACTTAGTAACAGCCAGAAATGTATTATGTCAAACATGCTTTATTCTATTTGTTTAAGCATCTCCATTGAGCGCCAGCTGAATCAAAAATATACCTACAATATTTAATGACAAATAGTGCACTTTCCAGCCAGAAGGAAATCATTTATCCGTCAATACATTATTCCATAAGCAAATTTCACTGTAACACTTGCCATATTTCCAAGACAGAAAAATAAATTTTCAAAGAATCAGTGAACTTTGAAAGTTTAGTACATGGTTATCCGCTGGGGTCTGTATTTGGAGGGTCTTTTATACACGGAGGTACTTTTACAATCAATATTAATTACAACACAAGTATCTCACAAACAGTTTCACCTCCTCTAAAGACAAATAATGTAACACCTTGACTGGGATTTCCTTGTCTCGGTCCAAACCCTAACATAGATTCTATATACCTCAGGCCATCCAATTGGATCACGAAGCCCATTGGGAAGTGGCTTTGGTGGAAATGATTCACCCTACACAAATCAGAAACATCATCGAAAATAAAAACACCTTTACAGTAGAAGTTCATGACGAGCAAGTGCAATAAGCCTTGGATGAACGCACCACTGCAAGTTACTCTATGAAAACACAAGATCCCAAAACTAAACGAACCACCTATCAGTTGACCATTCCCCCAGGTTATTATTTTAGTGGACAACATTTGGTGAACACGATTTCTACCAAATTCAATACCGTGTTTGCCAAAGTTGGACAGAATCAGAAAAAGTGTCACGATCGAATACCACAAAATAGCTCGTCGCCTACTCATCAAATTTTCAGAGGACAAAGTATTGGCCATTACATTTTGTCCTGAATTGTATGACATTTTGGGTGGAGACTCCAAGTTGATCAAGGTGAAAGCCGAAATACCAGCCATTACTAGCAACTTGGATTTTGCGAAATATTTTCGATTCCCTGTAGAAATGAACCAAGGACTGATTTTGATTTTTGTGTACTCCGATGTGGCGGAGTACAACGTGGTGGGACACACCTTCGTACCGTTACTGCGTGTGATTCCTTTCAAAGTGGATTCTGCCACGAACGCTGACGAGGAAGGTGGAAATACCTATCACGTTCACCGCGAATTTGTACATCCTCACTATTTGCCTGTTAGTAAGTCGTATTTCGACACTGTCAGCATTACTATAAAAGGAGATCTAGGACAAAATATTCCATTTACCAAAGGGAAAGTCACAGTGAAACTCCATTTTCGAAAACGATTACTCTAACTCTTTGTTAGTCATGTATCCTGTGTACCAAGGAGTCGCTCGACAGCGAGTACATGGTTTAGCAGATATGCTAAAATCGGCCTTTCGTACAGTGGCTCCTGTTTTGAAACCGATGGTGACACGGGGATTGCACACCTTGAAAGACGCCGCGTTGACGCAAGGTAAAGAATTTCTCCAAAATGTCATCACTGACAAACAAAACCCCAAAGAAGCTTTCTTGAGAGCAGGCAAATATATCTTGCTTCAAACGGGCAAAGACATTTTGGGCCGACGAGAAACTCCTATCAATGCTCTGGACGCTGTCGAGTCAGGCATTACTGCTTCCCTGACGCCACAGCAAGGACAAGGCAGAAAAAGACGACGAAAACACCCCTTGAGAGGACTTAACTCCCATAGAGCTAGAAAGACTAAGAAAAGATAAACTGTCCGAGAGTTAGACGTTTTTGATTATTAAAAAAAGAAAATGATGCACCGAGAGTCTTGTGCTTGTTCCCAGTCGGAACTGGTTCTGTTTGCCATGCCACCCACCATGATGACGATGCAAGAATCCCAATGGGTCGAATTTCATCCCGTCTCCTCTTTGACGGATTCAGCTCCCATCGAGTTTGAAATCAAAGGACAACCCGAATTTTACATCGATCTGAATAGCAGTTACTTGTATCTGAAACTGAAATTGATCATAACCGACAACACCAATCCGAGAGCCGATGCCAGAGTAGTTCCCGTCAACAATTTTATGCATTCCTTGTTCAGCGAAGTGGATTTGTACTTGAATAGCAAACTGGTCAGCAGCAGTATGGATACTTACCCTTACCAAGCGTACCTAGAAAATCTCTTGACGTACGGAAAAGAGGCCAAGAACACTCATCTAGATGCTTGCGTGGTATGGAAACCTGACACCGCAGGTGAAGACACGTTTAACGACACAGCCTTGACAGCCGATGACAATCCTCACAATGTGGGTTTTAACAACCGTCGAAGGAAAATCCTGTAAGCTCGTAGTTTAGAACTGATGGATCGCTTGCATTTGGACATGTGGTTGCAAGACAAGTATTTGCTGAACGGAGTAGATATTCGCCTGAGACTCAATCGCAGCAGTGTCGCTTTCCATTTGATGGCTCATGCCAACGAGTACAAAACCTTCATCCAAGAAGCCAGACTTTACGTGCGTCTAGAAGTGTTACCTAAAGCGGGAAACGACATTAGTCACACATTAAGCAGATCGACCACCAAGTATCCGATACGACGTGTAGAAGTGAAAACATTCACCATTGCTGCTGGACTCCGATCCAAGATCGAAGATCATCTGTTCCAAGGACAGTTACCCAAACGTTTAATCGTTGGCATCGTCAGTAATGCAGCCCTCAACGGAGCCCACGATCAAAATCCTTTCCAGTTTAAGTACTACAGAGTGTCCAAGATCGAAGTCAGTCGCGAATGGCAATACCTTGTGTACCAGACCCTTCGAACCTAACTTTGCCCAGAAGAATTACTTGAGATCGTACTTGTCCCTGTACGAAGCTGCCGGACAACTAGGAACGAACACCAATCACGGCATTTCATACGAAGATTATGTTGGAGGTTACACTTTGTAGGCTTTTGATTTCACTCCAGACCAAGGCAGCGACGAGGGACATTTCCACCCTATAAAATCTGGTCAACTGCGTGTGGAACTTCAGTTTGCAGAAGCTCTCACTGAGACAGTAAACGTCATCCTGTATGCCGAATTCGATAATACCATAGAAATCAACAGTTTGAGAGAAGTCATTCTAGACTATTAGAAACAATGGAAGACTCCTATCCCTCTTTGAACGGTGGAGAATCTTTGGACATGGAATGGGAGGATAGCGTGAAAACAGAACCCCAAGACCAAGACAAAGAGAACGAGATAGTGGTCACGTCCAGATGGCCAGAATAAGAACAACATTTAGTGTCCTGTTTTGCTAAACACCTGGCGGATACAATTACGGAATTGAGTAAGAAAGATTGTTATGGATGTTAAAACGATCATCCTAGTCAAATTCAAGACGATAAATGTCTGATGATGAGTCAAGAAGACAAATTGGACGAGAATCTGGACGAAGCTTGGAGTCTCATCTCGGAAGAAGCAGTGTTGCATGAGTGGTATAAAGGCTTGCGTGATCATTCCTGCCCTCCATTAACTACTCTAGAGATCTATCGCATCGAAGCTCTCTTAGCCCAGAGTGCGGAGACGAAACGAAGAAACGGTTACTTGACAGAGATTTTCAAGCAAAAAGTCAGAATTGAATTGATGACTTATCATTACCTGTGAAAAGCAAACAACAAGAAAAAAACAAAAATGGATACCTGGGAACTTTATTACCTTTTGAATAACAGTTCATATACTGCTTCTTGGAATCCTGTCGTGTATGCTAAAGATGAACTACCTCATCGCAAACCTCAAGACCATCAAGCTTATGTCATCAACACGGACGACAGTCACCTCCCAGGAACCCACTGGGTAGCCGTTTACTTCCCTCAAGAGGATTGTGTGGAGTATTTTGATTCGTATGGATTACCTCCTTTGGAAGACGACATCATTGACTTTATGAGAAGAAATGCCCAGACGACACGATTCAATAATGTGAAATTACAAGGCACAGATTCCATGGTGTGTGGACAATACTGTGTATTTTCTTCATCAACGCAGTCTTGGATATCCGTTAGAACATTTAGTGACTTATTTTGATCGGCACTCTTCTAGAAATGATGAGAAAGTAGATCGATGGTTTTGTGACCATTATGGCTATCTTTTGTCTTGAGCTAGGAAACGTAGTGTACATCAATGGCCTCATGACTTCAATCAGTGGAAATCTCAGATGATTTCACAACGTTGTCAACCTTGTCAAAAATAATTTGTATGATGTTATTGTTTATTGTTAGTTGTTTGTTGAATAAAAATGTTGTGTTTTGAAAAAATGTGTCTGTTCTTTTGTTTTCAAAAAAATTTATCGTTACAAATGCTCTTTGACTTCTCTCTATCCCTCACCATCACATGAGCTATCATAGCATTCCGACACTAAAACCGAGTAGGGGTTTTATGCATTCGCGTCCGTTTGTGTGGATAGGATATATGTGTATGTTTCACGCATTCTCAATCGTTTGTGTGGATAGTAGATGTGTGTGTATTTTATGCGTTCTCGTTCGATTGTGTGGAGAGTAGAGTGTGTATTTTATGCGTTCGGGTTCGTTTGTTTGGATAGTACATGTGGGAGTTTTATGCATTCGCGTTCGTTTGTGTGGATAGTACAGTGTTGTGTATGTTTTCTGCGTTCTCGTCCGTTTATGTGGATAGTATATATGTGTGTGTTTTATGCATTCTCGTTCGTTTGTGTGGATAGTATATATGTGTGTGTTTTTTGCATTCTCATTCGTTTGTGTGGATAGTAAATAGGTGTGTGTTTTATGCATTCTCATTCGTTGGTGAGGATAGTAAATAGGTGTGTGTTTTATGCATTCGCGCTCGTTGGTGTGGATAGTAAATAGGTGTGTGTTTCATGCTTTCTCATTCGTTGGTGTGGATAGTAAATATGGTATGTTTTATGCATTCGCGCTCGTTGGTGTGGATATGAAATAGGTGTGTGTTTTATGCTTTCTCATTCGTTGGTGAGGATAATAAATATGGTATGTTTTATGCATTCGCGTCCGTTGGTGTGAATAGTAAATAGGTGTGTGTTTTATGCATTCGCGTTCGTTGGTGTGGATAGTAAATAATATGTGAAGTGAGTGTAAGGGATGTTTTCGTTCACGTCCGTACTTGAAGTATATAAAAGCATAGCGTTCGTCATTCGCGCAATTCAATGCTGAATATAAAAAATGGCTAGCAACATGGAGAGAATGATAAGATTGCTGAACGTAGCCAGGGATCAGGTGGAAGGAATGATAGAAGAGGAGGTGGAAAAAATAAGAGGCTTCATCCATCGTAAATATGTGAGAGTGGGAACATTGAAGGACGCACTTGATAATGTCATCCAAGTGAGGTGTTTATTAGAAGAGCAAGCAAATTTTACGGAGTGGTCTTTTGTCCTGTGGGGATTAGAGAAATTAAGGAAATCTGAAGACCTAATGAGAAAATTGATGAAAGAAGAGGTAACGAAAATCAAAGACACATGGGTAAAAGAGAGAACGGAGAAGGAAAACAGAAAGAGAAAAGAGGACTTTGAAAGACTAAATCAAAACTGGATGAAGGTACAGGAAAAGTTTAAAGAGATGAGACATCCTGACTGGATTCCAAACAAAGAAAAGAAAAAGAAGAAAGGAATCATTTGAAAAGTGAAGAGCTGGTGAAAAAAATGGAGCCAATAGAAGAAAAAGAACCTAAAGGCCCTTTTCAGGCCACTCCACAGCCTCGAAAAGATTTATTCTTTCTTGTCCCTCTCAATACACGTATACCAATTTTCTCCATGGTCAGAATGACTTTCCAAGAGTTCCAAGAGAGTGAAGAATTCACAATTAATTCCGTTGTTGACCTTACCTTAAGTATGCAAGCTGTTTTGTCTTCACATTATGTTAATCAGATTGCTCTAACGTGTGTATGTGTGCGTGTGCGTGTGTGTGCACGCGTGTGTGTGTGTGTGTGTGTGTGTGTGTGTG
This sequence comes from Megalonaias nervosa, assembly GCA_016617855.1. Lineage (NCBI taxonomy): Eukaryota > Metazoa > Mollusca > Bivalvia > Unionida > Unionidae > Megalonaias > Megalonaias nervosa. The sequence goes on along the minus strand of JAECUM010019453.1, from coordinate 5,367 downwards.
TGTGTGTGTGTGTGTGTGTGTGTGTGTGTGTGTGTGTGTGTGTGTGTGTGTGTGTGTGTAAGTGTGTGTGTGTAAGTGTGTTTTGTGTGTGTAAGTGTGTATTTGTCTGCATGAATACAACTACTTTAGAACGATTTGAAAGAAAGTAATTAAAATTGATCAAATTATTTAACAGTATATATAATGTTGGGTTATGTGTACGTCATAGTTTTGAAGCATTTAAAATAAAGACATATTTGACAAAGTGGAGTGTGCATTTCTATCATATGATGTTACACACAACAAGATATATCTTTTGTATCTATTGTGTGTTGGCTATTCTCCATGATCATATGTTATGTATATCTATACTGTGTGGTCGACCATTGTCAGTAATTGGGTTTAAGGCCTACCTGACAATTGTCTTGTTATTTCGTAAACAACATATTACATAGCTAATATTTGTCCATGATTTTAGTGGAAAATTACCCTCGTCATGGCTGTTTTATTGTGTCTTATTTTTATATAAATGTTTTTGACTTATAGCTTACCCATTCCTATTTTATTACCTGAACTGGAAACAGTCCTATTCTTGTGTACAGTTTTTATTTGATTGGATTTATTTATTTAAATTATTCACTGGAATTACAAAGTACTCATTCACTAAATCATTATTTAGGGATGGTTGTGATTTTTTTCAAGGACATCATTGGCACATTAGCATATTCGAGATTATTACAGCTCAAGACTTTCAAAATTGGAATTTATTTGGAACACCGCCGGAAATTAATTTGAAATATATAGCGTGTGTGTGTGTGTGTATGTGATTTTGAATTTTAACGTAACTTTAACAATTTTTCAGTCATGTCACTACGATGTCTGCTGTGTGGCAGTTCTTAGTGATGACTAGCACTGGGACATCATGCCACAGACATGTAGCATGATGCCCCACCCAGTCACATTATACTGATACCTGGCCGACCAGTCATAACACTAACCTCTTAATGCTGAGCGTCTAGCGAGGCAGCTGTTAGTACCATTTTTATTAGTCTTTGGTATGACTCGGCCGGGCCTTGAACCCGCTACCTCCCGCATCCGAGGCGGACGCTCTAACCACTAGGCCACCGAAGCAATCTAGGACAATGCTAAAACATAGTCATTGTAGCTCAATGCTAAAATATTGTCAGTATAGCGTAATGCTAAATTATTGCCATTACAGGTCGGTGCTTAACCACTGTCATTATAGCATAATGCTAAAACATTGTCATTGTAGCATAATGTTACAATATTGTAAATATAGTACAGTGCTAAAATATTGTTACTGTAGTACAGTGCTAAAATATTGTCATTATACACAATGCTACAACATTGTTATTGTAGCACAATGGTAAAATAGTGCCAATATAGCACAATGCTAAAATATTGTCAATATAGCACAGTGTTAAATCATTGTCATTTTAGCACAATAATAAAATAATGTCAATATAGCACAGTGTTAAATCATTGTCATTTTAGCACAATAATAAAATAATGTCAATATAGCACAGTGTTAAATCATTGTAATTTTGTCACAGTGCTAAAATAATGTCAATATAGCACAGTGTTAAATCATTGTAATTTTGTCACAGTGCTAAAATAATGTCAATATAGCACAGTGCTAAATCATTGTAATATTAACCTAGTTCAAAATAATTTCACTATAGCACAGTAATAACACCATGTCTCTATAGCAGCAAAATTTATCGTTTCATATTCCAATTTTTTTTCTTCAACATTTGTAGTTTTCATGAGAGATAATCTCTTTTTGCAATTTAATGTTTTTCAAACATTTCCTCTCGAGATTCAATATTAAATATATTCATATCATATTTCACTGCGTTAGGGACCCTGCATATCGAGAAACAAATATTGGTCCCAGCATGATATACCTCATTTACGTTTGGTCTTGAAAGGAATTGAAAGGAATTCTCTGCAAATATAGACACCATATTTCATACGTAATTTACCTTTTCTGACTATTTTTGGTTTTCTGTTTACAATAGAGGCACTTAAGAAAACTCGTGGAAGACTTCAGACAAAGTTTTGTTGAGTATATGTTATACAGTATAAAAATATATTTCCAAAATTTAACATCATCCCCAATGTTCCTTTCTTTATAATTAAAGCCAAATTTATCAAATTTCGTCAAAACAATTATAACAATAAAGCATTAGTTAACTGCAGTTTGTATTGGTAAAGTATTTGTCTTACCAAAGAGACATAAACGACAAATATAGAGTTTTTAAATCAATTATTCTTTCCTTTTTCCTTCATTCTTTTACTAATTATATTTCCTTTCACATTGGCAACTGACTTCTTCTATACGTGCTTGTAACTGAAACTAATCAAATTATTATTGAACCATCTGAAGGATCTAATTTAGTTATTAGTTCCTGATATAATTAATATTATTATTTCACTAATATTAATAATTTCACCATGCTGGAGAAAAAGACCTTTGACTACTGAGCCAATAATATTTTGAATTAATTTAATTTACCAAGACAATTAAATCTTATAATCGAATTTAAACCTAAACAAACTAGAATGAGTAATACTGTGAAACATCACTCAACCAGCATGAAATACATTCTATAAAACAAACGGCGTTGGCTGTGCTTATAGGCTTCCTATCCATTTGAACTATGTTTTCCGTATATTGGTATTAAGACCAGAGATCTCTGCATAATATGTTAATGTGAGAATTATATTCTTGAAATACTTTCTCATCCACCCAGGAACAATACAGTATTGGCAGCATACTGTTATATTAGAAATTCATTTTCCTTTTTTTGATACCTTTATTCTGTTTTAATCATTGATGACAATCTTTGTTTATAAATTTAAAACAACAAAGATGAGAGGATGCCACCTTGTCTGTGTCCTCTAGAGAGATGAAACAAAAAGAAAGCATGTCCATTAACAGTTACACAATACTATAAATCATAATAAAATGGTTCAATCCATTCTAGACTTTATTTACTGTATTTGACAAATTTCAGTAAATTAACTATAAAATCGGTTCTGCAGAACCAAGAGCTTTTTCAGAGTAAAGCTCTATGGCAATCATGACGTATTTGACATGCTATGAATTTTAGTGTGAAACATTACATCGTATACTACTCTGATATTTTTATAATTAGATGTAACAGTTTTAAAACCAGTTTGCTCATCATTACATAAATATGCCAGTATGTTTATATTTCTTTTTTAATTTTTGTAAAGCAAAACGTGATTCATTAGTAGTACTGAAGACAGTTTGTTTCCAATTCTGTTATTATATATCGTTATTATATATAACTTTAAGAATGCAAGTAATACCTTCAAACTTTGACTCGTTTGCGAGACTACGTGCTTTATAATCATAATTAATGGAGTTAATAATTAATATTCTAAATCGTTACAAAACATTTACAATAAATAACAGCAAACACATCAGAACCCGGTCTTTTACAATTTGTCAACATTTTCATGGCAGCTGAAACTTAGGAATAAGATATATTGCCCCATACGTCTTGACTTTTTTTCTATTTAATTTTGTAATATCATAGTTATAAAGTATAAAGTTAAAGATAACATTATCAATGTCTCTTCCTTAAGTGGACTGGTTCATTACAATAAGTTCTTTCTTTATCTTTGTTGTCTTTGTTTCTCTTGAAAGAATAGCGTAGACACCTTTTAGAAAACTTTTCATATACATACTAAGATAGTTCCGAATATCTAAATTATACAAATATTTTGACATATTCTCAAATATCTACATTATCAATATCCGCAGTAATGTTTTCAATAATCAGGCAATAATATAGCATTACTTTGTTGTTTCTACATCTCTAAGTGTATAGATTGTTTTCTTCATGGACTTCTCGCCAAACATCAATCGGCCGAAACTCATTAGTAATATGTACAATCTCCATTTTTTAATTTTGGAATGTTCAATCGGTACACAGTAATACGTATCACGTTGTCGATTCATAATTACACGGGAAAGGCTCCAGTTTTAAATTATCAAATTAACACGAGTCGTTTAAATCAGCTTTCAATTTTTCATACCAAATAGGCAAGCCATTGTTTCAACAATAAAAATTAACTAACGTTATGGTTTGTCTTTCAATTTCCATACATAATGTGAGCCTATTTTCAACTGTACCTATGTATATTTGCATTTCTTTAAATTCAAATTACTTTTACAATGAATTTTATCTCTGCTAAATTGGCTTTAAAAACTACAAAAGAATAGAACATTTATATCGCCACAGACTTACGTTATAATACTTTTTTGTAGGAAATGTATATCTCGTATGAAATAAACTGAAAAGTGGTTTGTTTTAAATGGAAATTTAGGACCTTTATCTTCCCGAATTTTTCACCTAAATCCTCATACTTCATGAATGCAAAAGAAGTTTTAGCTCCAATACTTAATTATGGAGCTCAGGTTTGTGGGGTTTATGGTGCCAGTGATATTGAAAACGTTCATTTGTCATTTTGTAAATATATCCTTGGTACATCTAAGTCTACTCCAAATGCATTCGTATGTAACGAATTAGGAAACATTAGTATGCAGTGTATAAGATATAAACGTATTTTGAAATTTTGGCTAAGAAATTCTAAAAAGGCCAGAAGACAGATATCCTAAACAATGTTACGATTAGAAGTCAAGTGGGGGGAGGGGGGATTGTAATTGATGGGTTAAATATGTTTAAAAGCTTCTATTTACGTTTGGATTTGGCAATGTTTGGTGTACTCAGGGCGTAAATGATGAAAATATATTTCTTAGATTGTTCAGCCAGAGATGTGAAGATATTTTTAGGCAAAAGCTGCAGGATGAGATTAAGTCGATGGAAAGACTGCGCTTCTATAGGTCATTGGGAGTAGAATTTACTTATCAAAAATATCTAGAATTCTTGTGAGATAACGATCTTTCTTATATAATCACTATGCATAGAGCGGGAAACTTGCCAGTCAGAGGTAATACAGGAAGTCACGAAAGTATCTGCAATGAGGAAAGATTGTGTCAAAGTTGTGGCGTTAACATCGAAAATTAATTCCATTTTATTAGTGCTTGTCAGCTATATGGAGAAATACGAAGAAAATACTTACCCACCTTTGTATATAAAAATCCAGTTTTACAAAAATTTTGGTCCTTTATACACAATGATACTAGTAAACTTCTGATGACTAATTTAGCAATGTTTACTAAAAGCCTTAAAGATTAGAGAAACCGTTTTATCAACGACTCCTGCTACATAAGACTTTAGATCAATTTTCACAAATCTTGCTCCACACAAGTTTTAGAGTTACCCTTAAATCCGCCGTTTCTTTGACTACTGTGCAGTATATACTTGTATC
>JAECUM010019452.1:0-21057 GCA_016617855.1 Megalonaias nervosa | reverse complement strand
TAATTCAAGACCATTTTATTTTTAAGTTCTTCCGAAAATTCATATACCTGTGGAAAACTGCACTATACCAAAAGAGGTTCAGCCCAGTAGGATCATTTCTTAGACTGTTCAAGTGAGACGGAACTTATTGCCGAATGGAGAGGTGTTTATCTAAACCATTTGATTCAGAAACAGTTTTCATATGTTAAAGACACAAATGATTTTATGGAAAAACTATGTAAAATTAAATCTCCTGAAAATCTGTATTCTAGTTACAACAGATTTTGATATATGTTATACTTACATCGATCATGACCATGGTTTTGGCTGCTTGTAGAAATACGATGCTCGATAATCCGGATTCAATTCGACCGGATGATAAAATTTATTGAAAATTTGTCTTGAAAGAACGATTTTAGTTTTAATGAAAAAAAATCTGTCTGCAATAAAAGGGTGACGTTCGTCCATCGTCCACTGGTATCAATTGAGGACCATTCAATGTCATCGATTCACTTGGGGTGGGTCCGAAGATGGCTGATCAGTCCAATCCGGGCCCGGAAGAGTCAGTTGCAGTGGGGACATGGATGTGCAGGTTGCTGACTGGGAGATGCGAAACTGCTTTTCCTGGATTTGCGCAGAGCACGTTTTCCAGCTGCGTCCGCCAGACTTTTCTACTCAATGGCTGCCGCACCGGCATTGACTTGACTGCGCCAAGCAGATCGATCATCAGCGACACACTCTCCCAGCTGTCAGGGTCAATGTCAAAATTCTTCAGCGAGGCCTTGAGGGTGTCCTTGTACCTCTTCTGTTGACCACAGTGAGATCTCTTGCCTTGCTGTAGATCTCCATAGAACACCTTCTTGGGTAGGCGTTCTTCCGGCATGTGGTCAACATGGCCAGGCCATCGGAGTTGTGCCTTGCACAGCATGGTGTGGATACTTGTCATGCCGGCCTAAGTGAGCACCTCAGTGTTCGGTACCTTGTCCTCCCATCTGATCTTCGGCAGTTTTCTCTGGGAGCTCAGGTGGAAGTGGTTCAGTTTTTTTAACATGGCGGCTAAACACAGTCCAGGACTCGGAAGCATAGATAAGGGTCGGGAGAACAACCGCTGAGTAGACCTTGAGTTTGGTGGCAAGCTTGATGCCTCTCCTATCCCAGACATTTGAGCTGAGTCTGCCAAATGCTACGCTGGCCTTGGCAATCCTGGTGTTGACCTCATCGTCTATGTGGACTGCTTGTGATAGGGTGCTGCCGAGGTATGTGAACCTGTCCACATTTTGGAGCTTTTGGCCATTGACACTGATGGATGGTTCCAGGTAGTCTTTTCCAGGAGCTGGCTGATGCAGAACCTCGGTCTTGCTGGTGGAGATGGTGAGTCCGAAGTTGGTGCACGCTGTGGAAAAGAGGCCCATGCTCTGTTGCATGCCTGCCTCCGTGCTTGAGTTGAGGGCACAGTCATCTGCAAACAGGAAGTCGCGAATGTTCTCAACTTGGACTTTGGTTTTGGCTCAAAGCCTCCTCAGGTTGAATAACTTTCCATCCAGACGGTATCGGAGACCGACTCCCGTATCACTGTCCTTGAAAGCATCCATAAGCATGGCGGAGAACATGAGGCTGAAGAGAGTGGGGGCTAAGACGCATCCTTGTTTCAGACCATTCGTAACGTCAAATTGTTCGGAATAGTTACCATGGTCCTGGACTCTGGCAAGCATGCCATCATGAAATTGCTTCACCATTTCAATAAAGACTTCCGGACTTCCAAATTTGGCCATGATCTTGCAAAGGCCTTCCCGGCTGACAGTGTCGAATGCCTTAGTCAGGTCCACGAAGGTGGTGTGTAGCTGCACATTTTGTTCCTGACACTTTTCTTGCATCTGCCTGGCAGCAAAGATCATGTCGATGGTGCCTCTCTTCTTTCTAAAGGCAAACTGACTTTCTGGCAGTAGGCCATGATCAAGGTGCTCTGTGAGTCTGTTCAGCAGTAGCCTGGCGAGGACCTTGCCTGCGATGCAGAGTTGAGAGATTCCTCTGTGGTTGTCGCAGGAATGGCGATTTCCTTTGCTTTTGTAAATGTGGATGATGGCTGCAGCTTTGAATTCCTGGGGTATGCGTTTCTGCTTCCACATCCCACAAAACATCTCTGTTAGTCTTTTCACTACCTTAGGCCCTCCAGACTTGAAGATCTCAGTCTGCTCCTGGAGCTTTCCCACTAGACAGGAGCTCAATGGCCTTGTGAGTTTCCAGCACTGTTGGAGGGTCAGCCAATCTCTCGTTGATCTCCACCTGGGGTAGACTGTTGATCGCATCATCGTTGATGGAAGAGGGTCTGTTGAGGACACCGTCAAAGTGTTCCGCCCAGCGCTCCAGTATCTTCTCCTTCTCGGTTATGAGAGTGCTGCCATCGGAGCTCAAGAGTGGGGCTGTGCCTGATGTTACTGAACCATAAACATCACGAAGAGCACTATTGAAATTTTTCATGTCGTGTCTGTCGGCAAAGGACTCAATATCATCAGCCTTTCGGCTCAGCCATATGTTCTGCATCTCGCACAGTTTTTTCTGCACAGCTTAGCGGACTCTGCTGAAGGCATCTTTCTTTGCAGCGGACTTGGGGTCGATGCTGTACGCACGGTGGAGACAATGCTTCTCCTCTAGCAGGGACTGTGTTTTTTCACAGTTCTCGTCAAACAAGTCTTGGTGCTTTCGCGCAGTGACGCCAAGGGTTTCAGATGAAGTAGAGTACACCAGCTGTTTGAAGGCAGCCCAACATTGCTCTACGTCATTGTTATCAGAATCTGTGGTTTCCAGCTGGCCTGTCAGAGCTTCAGACAGAGCTTGCTCAGCGTTGCAGACTTTCAGCCTGGGGACGTTGAGGCGTTTTGGGACTTTAATTCCCTGTGGACGTCTGGGAGGTTGAATTCTAAGATTCATCTTGGATATCAGTAGCCTGTGGTCTGTCCAGCAGTCAGCACCACACATCGCTCTGGTCACACGGACATCCTGCCTGTCACTCCTACGGACTAAGATGTAGCCGATCAGATAAAATAGTACAACCACTGGGACTGTATATGGATTTAGGCCTTATTGACATGTGTCCGAAGCACACTGTACGATATATTGGTACAACTATTGGAACTGTATATGGATTTAAATATTATTGGTGCATGTCCGAGACACTTTATGATGCAACAGTACAACCATTGGGACTGTATATCGAATTAAGTCTTACTGGTGTGTGTCCGAAACAGACTGTATCATACAATAGTACAACTGTTGGGACTGTATACAGGTTTAAGTATTATTGATGTGTGTCAGAGGCACACAATAAATCAGTGGTTACATTGGGCTCCGCTCGCTTTAAATAATTTTGCCTAAAAGGCTTCTGGTCATTTCAGTTTCCCAACAAACAGCGATAAATTAATTAGTTGCGAAGAGAAACCAGAGTCGTTTGGCGGCAGCAATTGCGATTAACCGATCGTTTAACGGCAGCTACTACCATATGCGTCAATATCGTCAATATCGTCTTGCTACATCTTTTCAAAATATTGTTGTAGCTGAATGTGAGAAAAGAATAATTCATAAGCCGAAAACTAACATTCTTTTATTTTAGATTTATTGGTGATATTTTTATTAGATACATGTTGAAAGAGAACTAAACCGTTTCTTAACTGGATGAATAACCCCCTGTTACGAGTCTAGGCTCATCATTCTCAAGAGCTTTCTTTGCCATAGCTCTAGTAACTGCACAAGCTGGGTATAAATTGGGGATTTCTTTTTCAATAGGATCGACTTTCTGATCCAAACAAGGCTGGTCAGTTACAAGTGGATTAACCACAATCTTATCTCCAGCTAGGTCATTGCTGTGTAACAAATGAACGCCCCCAATAATAATAATAATAATAATAATAATGAGGGCATTGTATAGCGCCTAATCTTTAGAAGCCCTAAGCACTTTACAACATTTGACAATGCTTAAAAAACATATATAATGATATGATTACAGAAATTAAAACAAACACCACGGAATTAGAAAACAGAAAACATGCTGTACATATTTAAGGTAAGGAAACATTATTAGGTCTTTAAGTCTGTTCTTGCAGTTGAAACAGGTGAGTTTTAAGAGCGCTCTTGAACGTGATCACTGTGTCTTTGTGTCTAAGTTCAGTGGGCAATTTGTTCCACGTTGCTGGGCCCTGGTATGCAAAAGAACGTTGTCCATATGATTTCATTTTCATAGTGGGAATAATGAGAATACGAGTGTCAGAAGAGGAGCGTGTGTACACATTGGTGAGGTCAGATAGGTATGTTGGACTGGAGCCCGTCAGTGAAACGTAGCACAGAGAACAAATTTTGTGTTTAATTCTGGATCGAATGGATAGCCAGTGTAGGGTACAGAGCAGGGGGGAGGCGTGCTCTGATCGTGGTACTCTAAGGATGATCCGAGAAGGAGTGTTTCGAACTTTTTGAAGTCTCAGCTCAAGATATGCAGCCTAGCATATGTTCATGACATGTTGATGCAATGAGAGAGTACTGTCGAGAGTAACACCTAAGTTTCGTATTGACTGTGTGAATTTAATGTTGGTGTTGCTGATATTTATTGTCTGAGGTAAAGGGTGTGAATGAGAAAGTCTTTGTGTTGTAATCAGAATGGCTTCAGTTTTATCATCATTCATCTGAAGCTTGTTACATGTCATCCATGATTTCACATCGGAAATGTACCTTGGATGGTAGCTTCAACTTCAGTTGGATGGCTAGATTTGCATATTTGGGTGTCATCCGCATACAATTTGTGAGACACTGGATGATGATCTATGACACTTGAGAGTGGCTGAGTGTATAGAATGAAGAGAACAGGTCCAAGAACAGACCCCTGTGGAACACCACAGCATAGATCAACTGGGCTGGAGTGTTTTCCATTTGCGGACACAATTTGTGTCCTGTTGACCAAGTAGGACTTAAACCATAGTAAGGCCGTATCATGAATGCCAAATACATGCTGGAGACGGTGAAGTAATATATCATGGTCTATTGTGTCAAATGCTGCAGACAAGTCAAAGAGAGTGAGGACTGTAATCTTTCTGCTATCCAAAGCAGAGAGAAGGTCATTAACTACTTTCAGAAGAGTAGTTTCAGTACTGTGGCAAAGGCGATATGCGGACTGTACATTGCTAAAAAGACTGTTTGAATTCAGATGAGACACAATTTGGGATAGAACAACTTTTTCTACAGATTTTTGACATGAATGGGAGAGTAGAAACTGGGCGGTAGTTCTTTAAATCGTTATGGTCGAGTTATGGTCGAGTGTTGGTTTCTTCAGCAGAGGCTTTACAATGGCAGTTTTGAAAAATGATGGGAATACCCCAGATGAGAGGGAGGTATTAATAACATCAGTTAGTGATGGCAATATTGGATCTAAGCACTCAAGCAGCAGTGATGTCGGAATCGGATTGAGTTCACATGACTTTGGTGCACTCTTCATCACGATTGTACGTACTAAATCCATAGAGACAGGTTCAAATGCTGCTAACGGTGCCGCTGAAATTCTGTATCACAACTGTATGGTGACGACGAGTCAATTGAAATTGTGTTGTCAAGTTTATCTCTGATGGTTTGTACTATGTCACGGAAGAAATTTGCAAACAGGTCCGGAAGGTCGACTAGAGAGAAGGTAGTTGGAAGTGGTGTACATTTGTTCCTTGACATTAGCTTGTTAGTAATCTCGAATAGCTCTTTGCAACTGGAACTTTCTGTGATCATAGAACTGTAGTGGGCTGATTTCGCTGCATAGACTATGTTTGTGATATTCTTCTTAGCGGCATCATAGATTTGCTTATGAATAGTGAGTCTGATGGAAAGCCAAAGCCTCTCAGCTTTACGGCGGTCTCTTTCGGTAGTGCGAATGGGTAAAGAAAACACTGTTCCGACTGTCACGGGTCCTGAGACTAAGTCTGATGATAAATTTACAGAATGGAGATGAACATTAACAAAGCCGCACTCTTCTCCCTGAATAAGAACACTCTCATTAGAAGAAGACTTCTCAGAAAAAGGCAAAGTGCCTGATAATTAAAGACTCTGAGAAGCTCCTGTGTCCCTTAAAATTTTAATAGGGATAGGATTGGCCGAATCATCCAAGAGTGATATAGAACCCTTCCATGAATGGTTCATAATTCTCCATAACAAAATTAGACTGGGGTTTATTGGACCCAACAAATGTATTGCTTTCAATACATGACTGTGACCTTGACCTCTCATAAATAAGAGCACTTAGAATAGGTCTGTCTTGATTCTGTTGCTTATTTTTCAATTTGTAGACAATCAGAAATAACGTGTTATATTTCTTCTTGCAATAGGTACACGTAGGCAGAGACAAGGACTTCTGATCAATCTTCTCAGAAAATTGATTTCTAAAAATTGTGCCAGATTGAGATTTGAAAGGGCTCGTATTAGCCTGAACTACATTTTTAACAGAAGACTGCTGATTGGAATGCTTACTTAAAAAAGAAACTTTATGAGCTAAAGAATACTCGTCAGCACTACGAGAAGCATTTTCTAAAGTTTCGACCTTATGCTCATCAAGATAAGTATTAACGTCACCATGGATACAGTTCTTGAACTCCTCAACTAGTATGAGATGTCTGAGATTTTCGTAATCTGTATTAACCTTTTTAGATGAGCATCACCTATCAAACCGTCGTGCCTTTTCACATGCAAATTCGACATAGATCTGGCTAGTTGATTTTCTAGAGTTCCTAAAACCTTGTCGATAAGCCTTAGGTACCAACTCATAAGCGTTCGAGATATATTACTTAACCGCATCATAATCTGCATTCTGCTGTAGTGACAATGAAATGTAAATATCACGAGCATTGCCAGTAAGTACACACTGTAATAACCGAGTCCAGTGCTCTCTTGGCTATTTCAAAATTTCAGCAATTATATCAAAATGAGGGAAATATTTATCTACTTCTTTCTCACTAAAAGGGGGCACAAACCTAATATTCTTAGTAACATCAAAACCTGAATTTGTGTGTAAATTGGGATCTGCTTTTCACTTGCCAGCTGTAATTCTTTTAATCTAAACTGAAATTCTCTTTCTACGTTTTCTTTTTGCAATTGCATTTGCATTTGTTTCTCTCTTCGTTCTTTCTCCAGTTGCATATGCATTTGTTTTTCTTCTGTCTGTAACTGCATTTGTCTCTCTCTTCTTTCCCCAACTATATTTTCCTCTCTCTTTCCTCTTTACCTAACTGCATCTGTCTTTCTTGAAGCTCAAGCTTTCTTAACTCTAATTCCATCTTGTGATTTAATTTTAATTTGTTCACTTTTATGTTAGAGTCTGATGCAGACTTACTAATCAAATCCAAAACGCTTTTATCCAAAACATTCTTGTCATCCAAATATTGGACCAAAATATTTTTATATTTCTTGCTTCGTAAAGAAGCTTTTGCCTCATATAATCACATTTTCTGGCACGCTGAAGCAATTCATCTTTCTTTCAAGGAGTCTAATTTTTCCTGGGTAGGATTTGAAATGGGGATCTCGACTTTGGAAGACATTGTGAAAAGCTTGTTGATTTCACTTAAGAGTTCTAACATGTGAAATAATACCTGGGATTTAGAAAATTTAAAAACAAAGTCAGTCAAAATTTCAAAAACAAAGTTTTCTGAAATATTTTAGCCAAATTCGTATAGCAAGGACGAGTGCCCAATTTTCTGTTACTAATCTATGCTCTTAAAATAAGTAACAGAAAACAGTGAAAGACAACAAGGTTTGTGAAAATTTTAAAATAATTTATTTCCCTTGAATAAAAAGTGGAAATGAGAAGAAAGAACTTATGGTATTGCAAATTAAATCCCAAAATAATCCAAGAATTACAGACACAAGTCCTAATAATTTAAAGTCCTGAATAAAACTCAGTAAAGTCCCGAAGAAATCCAAAAACTGAAGGCGATGACAAGTCTGGTATAGATTATAGAGTGTTGATGTGTCAACAGTCTTTTCTTGAACCAAAGTAATATAATTCCAGGTTTGAATTCAGTATAAATTCCAGTGAATATCTTTATTAAAGAATTTTATCACAACACTTTTGTATTTCCAGTGAAAATAATCACTTGAATTCAATAATTTGAACTAAAAGATTCCAGCCCAAAACTACTGGTTACATCATATAATATAGAACTTGAAAGTGCTAGATGTTAAAGCACCAATGACCAAGTCCTCTCAATTACTAGATAATATAGTTCTCTACTTGACCTCAGGTCACGATTACAATTTTAAAAAAAAAAAACATTACCTAATGGAAAATAGCCTTCTAGAATGATCCTGATGTTTACAAAATTAAAACAATAACCTGTAAAATTGACTTAGGAAATTCCAAAAACTTGACCCAAATAAACATATTTACTTCTTCTATTAATAATGATCCTTTTTAAGCCCGTAAACAGAGAATAATTTAGCTATGTATTAGTTGTTTACAATGAATAAAATCTAAAAAGTCAATCAGGTCAAGCAGAAATGAACTCAGTTTTGGACAAAGTCAAGTTCAACATACAATGTTAGATTATAATAGCATGTAGAGAAATATTTTTTTTTTAAACTAACAATCAAACAACTAAATTAAATATGCATAACACCTCATTCATCAATCAAAATTAAAGGTCTAATTAGCAAAGATAGTGTTCACATCTTAGAGGTAACAATTTCCAATAGTCGTTCAGTCTCTGCATCAAAACATGTTAAATAATATTTTAGTGACCTGCACAAAGATTTCCTGAAGCATTGGAACATATACTTTGGGTACAACTTCCAACAGAATAAGAACGAAAGGGACCTTTCATTGAAGTCTGACTTTCCGAATATCGACAAACCTGGCTATTTTAAGTGTCAGTTCGATGATTACAAACTCGTTAATTCAAGCATAGTAAAAACCTTTCAAACATGTAGAAATTTAAAAATTAACTTATTTCGTGTGATGTGCATAATATTATATCTTTCTTTTTTGTTTAACCTGTAAAAAATAGGATGTGAGGAAAACGAAAGGAATACACGAAAGGATGGACATTTTAGGGACATACAACTGCAGAGACAAATCAAACATAAAATATATGTTTGCATAATATCATGTGAAAAGCATATTTTCATTTGCTTGTAATGCCATCCTTAGCGTGAATGGTGATGCATTCCAATTTTAATCTGTATATACTGTTTAATAATATATACTGGAAACTCTCTCTTTCTGTGTGTGTGTGTATATATATATATATATATATATATATATATATATATGTGTGTGTGTGTGTGTGTGTGTGTGTGTGTGTGTGTCTTGAACCTTGATTACTAGAATATTATGTAGACGCCATGTATCAGTTTCCATTAGAAAATTCTAATTTTTACAAATTTGGCAGGAATCAAAAACAGGATACGTATGAACATAATAAACCCCAATAAACCATCACTTATAATTCCCATACTAAGGTTAGTTTGCACTTTTAGAACACTTAATTTCAGTCCGGATCAGGAGGTAGTTGATATGTATTTCCCTCAATACTAAATAGTCTCTCTTATTTAACATCAAATCGATGCTTTGCGTTTGGGATTGCTGTCATTGTCGCTATTCCATAAGCCCTGTAGTTCCAAATGCAAAACGATATGGCAAGTACAGATTACAGTAGTTAGCCAAATCTATATACCTGGAAAGTACAAGCAACGTCCACATGTTTTCACCCGGCGAAATCTCAAGGTCCAAATTTCGTTTTTGGTACAAAGGTAAGTGGTTTGTTTCTTTGCTTGGTTACTTGCTTCTTTACTGGTCTGGTCACTTGCTTATTTATCGGTTACATATAGCTTTGTAAACATATGCTTCTCGTTCTTTTTCGCAAATATTATTTTTTCAAGTAAGGGTTCGATCGATGTAAGTATTTGTACTCATACCAGGTGTGAGGGGGGAGGGGCATATCAACGACTTATTTTTGTTTTTGTTGAGGATATATGTATATTTACTGGGTCATTACAACAGGCTACAATTATCGATAGATTTTATCTGAATGTCCTCACGCTTCCATGCAAAGCCACATTAGGTATGGTCTGATTCCTGGGTCTATGATGCAACAATGAAAATATGCATGTATCTCTTCATGTCCATTTTAATAATGCGTATATATTTATAAGGTGGGTATCTTGATAGGTCCCAAGTTATTAGCCAAGGGTAAGTTCCATACTCAAGGGGCAAGACCCAGGGCCTGTGTTAGATACAGAAACGCATGTATCCCACATGCCCATTTCACGTATATATGATAATAGGGCGGGGATCCTAATAATTGCCAAGACCTATTGGCAAATAACCTTATCCTAAAGACATTACTCATTATATGTCTGATTTTGTTTCTTGATGTCCTTCAAACTTATGTATGGATATAAGATGCGGATTGCAACAGTTTCCATGTCATGATCCAGGGGGAACGTCCCCTACCATAGGAGCATGATCCACGGTCTGTATTGGTTATATGACTGTTATGGTGGGGATCACAACAGTTACCACGATATAATCCCGGGAAAACATTCCACCGCCACTAGCACAAGACCCTGAAGATTTTATCCGCACCCCTCCCCCCATAATCAAAGTTACTTATACAATCATCCTTGCCTTGATGATAATACATGCCAAATTTCAGACCTTCGTCAATGAAATTGTCGTAAAAAAGAATAAGCCCCTTGCCTCCTAGCCTCAACGCCTGGGATGACATCAAAATAGTGGTGCACGTCTACAGCCCCTCCCCTCCCCCCCTCCACTCGTACCGCAATATTCGTATCTCCAACCGTGTAAGAGAATATACAACATATTACCTATGGGTTAGAGCGTCCTCCTCGGATGCGGGAGGTCGCGAGTTCGAACCCCGGCGAGTCATACCAAACACATAAAAATGGTACTAACAGCTGCGTCGCTTGGCGCTCAGCATTAATAGGTTAATGTTAGGACTGGTCGGCCTGGTGTCAGGATAATGTGACTAGGTGGGACATCATGCTACATGTCTGCAGCATGATGCCCCAGTGCTAGACATCATTATAAACTGCCACACTGTAGACATCTTAGCGATATGACTGAAAAATTGTTAAAACTGCTTTAAAAACTCAAAAGACACACACACACACACACACACACACACACACACACACACACACACACACACATAACGAAACAGAGATGTAGTTTTAAACTATTCACGGATCGTCTACGTTATCTTTGATTTACAAGCATAGTTGTGAATTCGTGGCTAGGTAAAATTCAATTTTCAGGTGAGATATTGGTGCTTAAAGAGCCGCAAGTGCACATGATTTCCATAAAAGTTGACGAATTCATGACCTTTACGTATGGATCACAATTTTGTTAGGAAAATAGGAAGATAGGAAGAAAACTTTGGTTTGCTGTGACCTTTCTTACGTATATTTAATTTATACTGCATGTTTGATCTTTGTCTGTGATTGAGGGCAGAGTTCCGGCATGCCAGACTATTGTTATGTTTTAAAGATATTTACTTGAATTTGAGTTCATTGTCAGACCTTTGTGAACTTAGAAGGTTCTGGAGGTGACCTAGTTTACGAATTAGTGGGGATTTTCTTCCCCCAGAAAATCTATTCGTCGCATGTCAAATGAAGTTTTTATATAAAAGTTTTATAAACAGTCTTCATTCATATCTTATGATTAGTCTGTGGAATCATTTTTAGCTGTATTCAGTTATAGTTTGAGAGAAATTATTTATCGTACGTATAATTATCAGCATATTTGGAAATAGTCGTCGTTGAATCTATAAGCTTTAGGAGAAAGTGTGTGTGTGTGTGTGTGTGTGTGTGTGTGTTTACCATGTACAAAATATACTATTTAACTTATTGTAACAGCAATTAGGCGATTGTAACTAATGTTTACATTTCGAGTCCGTTTCTCATTAAACTGGACGCTTAGCCAGATATTACTGAATTATCTTTGGTACACAGTGACATGCAAATATTGTACTTCCGATGTAATCACACAAAGTACCGGTGGAAGCTTGTTGTATTTACCGGACGATCAATATTCAATCTAAATGCTTAAACAAAGAGGCTTATTCTGGTCCATTATCTTTCAACCGGAAAAAACAAAAATCATCATTAAATGTAAACGTTTAAACGCAATACAAAGCTAGCATCTGGTCTTTTGGTACATGTAAAGACACCAGTGAACACGAGACCGACGTCTGAGGATGTTATATTTGAGATTTTCGAAATTAAGCTGAAAAATCAGTCTTTTAATGATCAATCTATACTGTGAGACCTATAGTAACGCAAATATAAATGTTTATTGTTTTGAGCAACATTAGTTTCCAGTGTTAAACCGTGCCTGTGTTGAATTTATTTTTGTGCTTGAAATTTTGAGGAGTTTTGTACGGATTGCTTGTAACGTTTATTGTATTCTTAGATATTTTGAATTGCCCTACCACTCCCAAACACACAACAGACTGGCCAACATCACATTGCGATCTTTGCATAGTACAAATGGTCGAAGGTGCGTTACCGGTTGGTATACTAGAAATGCCAACTAGATAAAAGACAGCTTTTTTTATGGTCATTACTTATTTATTTGGAAAAGACGTGTTGTTTTCTTAATTGTGTGCTGGTGAGCGATCAGCAAAATTACTGAAAACATATTTGCGGAAAAAGTTTCCGACTGATGTTAAAATACATATTGTACAAGCACTCTCCATATCTATATGTAACAATGAAAATTACGAAGATATTTTATATCGACCTTGTTAAGGCAATAGTAAAACAATTATGGAACACACTATCAGGCTGGAGGAGTTGAAGTTGAATTTTTTTAAAAAGTTTGATTTGGCTTGTAGTTTTATAGGAGTGCTGTCAGAGGGAAATGCGATATTGACAGAATTAAGACTGTTTATAAAATTTAACATTGTTTTTCTTTTTCCGTGTTGCTTCTTACGAAAAATGATAATATCTGGATCACCAACTCCGTTCACTCATTCGTCAAATGTAAGCGTCTGCAAATTTCAATAAACCATTGACCAATACTACAGTCGGGTACATGTGTGATAAACTCCATGGCAACTACACTGGAAGCTTGTCAGAGCGTTCATAGCTGATATCTAACTAGTTGTCACATTTGAACATATACAAATACAAATCGTCACAAAATTCATCCTTGTTCATAAAAAGTTCAATACATGCAAGTTGATTTAGATATAAGGATGGATTATTTGTCAAAGGAGAAACAAAACTTGATTTTGTACAAACTGTTAAGCTATATAACACGTAGACGTGATTAGCTCCGATTAACTATGTTAAGACTGGAGTTTCTAATTGCCTGTAGAAGATACAAGGTCGTAAATATTTAATTTAATTTCGTACATTCTTTGTACTTGTCACTGATCGTTTGTTTTTGTTATTGTTCTTCTTTTGATGTTGTTGTTGTTTTTTGTTTTTTGCATTATTAAGCCCGTCTGGTGCACCATTCACAATAATTATAGCGCACACTCACTCTAAGACCCCACATCATAACGCGGTTCCTGTTATAAGGCAGGTATGGTCTTGAATCTCATTTCATAATTCAGTAATTTATATTTATCATATACTTCATTATGAAGCGGTCTTACTAAAAGACAATACTCATTGGCTCCTATGGACAGCGTTATACTGATAGATTGTTTTTTTATGTTAGAACGTTATTATGGATTCATGTGGATAGTTTGACAACATAGACGTTCGTAATTACTTCCCTTCGATCATGGAATTCTTCTCACATAATAACTTTTTTTAAGAAACTAAGTACACCAAAATTATCATGACATTAACTGGGTCTTAAGAAATGAGCATTCTTTTGCGAGTTCAATAGTTAATGTAAGACGATTTGTATTCCTATCGCTATATTTGTCAAATGTAATAATCAAGGAGAGTTGACCGCAAAGATGGCGGGCTCTATTTCCAGGGGAGGAAATGCTGACTGGAACTTAGACTTATCTATATAATCCGGGCAAAAATTGAAGAGAAATTAATGTTTGTTATTCTTCATTATTTCTTGGCATGGAAATACCTTTTCATTCTGAGAAACAACTTTGTAGAGGGGTTGATGAATTTGAACGAGGGCTTAAGACGTTTTATTTTTTATTTGTTTCTTTTTCCAAAACAACTACTGCAATCATAAATTATCCTTGAACAAGACTATGTTTATGCAGTTATAATACCTGTTGACCATGATTGTCGCTAAAAATCATGCAGTCTGTCTATAAAGATTCCTTTACATGACTAAGTTGTAAATATCCAGCGATCATACAGAGGCGTATCTCTCATAAATATTTTTCACATTATTTTTCATTTATATGGAAACTGCTGAAGTACAATAATGGCATTGACTGCAACCCATACCATAAAATCACAGCCCATCTAGATTATCCCTAGCAATAAGCGGACACAATTGAGAAGAACCTATCTAAATGTCAATACTTTCTATATCATCAGTAATTTTTCAATACAGGATCTGTTCCATTTCGTGTGATTCAATATGATGACAATATTGACTAAAGAAACACATGTACTGAAACGGATGTTATTAACTGGTATTAAAGGACTTAGAGGATTATAAATAGTAACATCTTTGACGACGTAAAGTCCAAAACCTGCAAGTCTGACAAGACAATCGATCCAACGTTTTTTGGTAGGGAGTTATTGGTAAATGATTTTGTTATTGGAAAGTATACTGTGACGTGATAATTGAAAATGTTCTATTGCATGAATCATCCAGCTAATGCAAACATTTACAAAATATTTGACAGCTGTATTACCAGCGCTTAGCTAAGTTACATTAAAGAAACTGGGAGTAAGTGCAAGCCCGGCACTTTATCAATTGTAGTACAAATACAACTTTCATTAACGAGCAGTGATCGACTTGGTGACACTGACTAAATCAAACGAATCGTTTCGTCCATTTATAAACCTCATATAACATAAATGGAAATGATGCGAACAGTCAGTGCCAAACACAATCAAAACACTGAAGCTTAGGCACGCAATCGACGTGCATTCTCCTGGGTTTCACACATTGTTAAGCCAATTTGAAATTAAGAGAGATGTACTCATATGCAAGTTTGGGATGGATTGTTATTTCGTGGGAATTTTTTGTGTATCTGCACTGCTACGAATTTAGTTGTGTATGTGGCTACCCGTCTAACATAATCCGAAATGCCAGCCACTTCTGCCCTCATCATTTATCCGTGTAATGATGCTTGACATGTACCATTCGATTCGCTGGTTTTTATGTATTTATTTTCAAAATTTGGTATTAGCTTTAAAAGAGTTTTAGGGTTTGATATTGCAAGTATTGATGTGATATATTTTCTCTTTGGAAATCTTCGGCACCTTCATCCTCGCACCCGCAAAGATGTAGTTTAATACTAGAGAGCAAACCAATTCAAGAGGACCGTATTTATTTTTAGCCTGACGATTTGTAACTAATAAGTATGTGTAAATATTATTTGTGAAGCCGAAAATTGTAAAATAATGTCTCTTTTCAAACAAACGAGCTTTTTCCGTGACTCTGTTTCCAGCATTGAAGTCTTAATTGTGTCAACATTGGTAACATTGCACTTAAGTTTTCATTTTGAATTAAACGGCATCTAAAATCCAATTTGTCTACAGGAGCCTTTTTAATAATAATATAAAGTTTTCTTGCCAAACCATAATGACAGGAATATCTTTCATGATATATTTCCTTTACCCCTCTCCCCACCCCCCAAAAAAATAAAATATCAAACTTAATTTTGCACCAGTTAGTATACTAATGAGTGGGTTTGGATATGCCATCTCTGACGACATGCTAATTTGTTTACCTGAGGAAAACCATAGCCGACAGGAACGTCTTCAATTGATTATACAAAATAAGAGGCCGTTTATAGATCGTGTAACTACGTACACATATTTTCTCAATGCTGTACGACCAGTTAGGTCTGCTGTGTTACACCAATCAAAGCCGTTATCATATACTAAATCATTTTCATTGTGTTTTGAAGAAAGCTTGCAGATGACGTCATCTTCTTATAATAAATATACTGGAAAAACTAATTCATTAAGATGTACATGATTTTGAGTGGTCTGTGTGTCCAGCAAAATAGCATGATTTTTAAATGTGTAAAACAAAATAATTAATGAAAAGTGAAACATATCTATGTGTTACGACTCTAAACTAAGTAACAGAAAAGCAAAACCAACAAGTTTTGTAAAATTCGACAAATAATTTATATCCCTAAAATACAAAAGTAAAAATTTAAGAGGAACTTACAGTATTACACTATAAGTTCTATTACAACTTCAAACTTATACAACGTTGCGAATAAATTCCAGAGGTGTTTCGAATGAATTCCAATCTTGAATGTACTGATATATACATTGTCTTGGACCGAACCGGTGGCCTAAGTAGTAAGAGCGCCCACCAAGGAATCAGGAGGTCACGGGAACGAACCACGGTCGAGTCATACCAAAGACTTATAAAAATTGTACTTGCAGCTGCCTCGCCATCTTCGCTAGCCAACTTTCCGATACGATAACCCTATCTACACCTTGGCGGATCGAACAGATATATTGGTACTTTGTCCCAGAGACAGCTATTGGATTTCATGAGTTGCCTCCCCTAGTATGTAATGCCAACTAATCAATAGCGTGGTGCATTTGCCACGGGCCGAAAATGGTGGAGTCAATTGACCTAAAAAAAGATACTTTGTAAGTTTAACATCCAAAATATGACTATATACCAGAGGGAAGCCATTACAGGTCTATTTGAGTGAAGGTATTTCTGCAAACGCGGACCGGCAGTGGAAAATTGCGTATTTATTAGGCCCATTGAAGTTGTGTGCTCCCCTTGTCTTGATCATGAACAGCGTTCAAATTTAAACAACTTAATTTTGAATGGATCGGTTGCTTGTTGCCACATCCAAAGAAATTCACAGACCCGAAGCACAGAAATATCTGCTCGATACGCCAAGGTGTAAATAGGGTTATGACATCGGAGCTTTGGCTAGCGAAGATGCTGCCTCTCTTGACGCTCAGTATTAGGAGGTTAGTGTTAGGACTGATTGGTCTCGTATGTGGATAATGAGACTTGGCTTGGACATGATGCTACATGTATGCGGCATGATGCCCCAGTGCTAGACATTGGTATAACCTTCCACACTGCAGACATCGTAGCAATATGACTAAAATTGTTAAAACTACGTTCAAGATCCACACACACACCACACACACACACACACACACACACACACACACACACACACACGTCTTGAATGTGCTGATATACCAATAGTCTTGATATATCATATTGATTTAATCCAGAATGTCCTTGAATGAGTCCTCAGTAATAACAACGTAGTGTTTAAGTCTAAAACATAACGAGAGCTTTGCAATTTCATTAAATAATTTCGATAGATAACTCCTCTCAAATTATATCTGAACACAAATACAAACTCAGATCATAGATTCCCAAAGACTGATATTAAGATAGGAATAAATAATTTTGTTTACATTATTGTAATTGACATACTCACTTGACCTATGTCGCAGTAGCATTTGCTGAAGAAAAAAATAACTCAGTCATATTAATGGATCCACCAAACTGTAAACAAGATCTCTTCTAGAACCTTTTAAGGTCATAATCATGGCTAGGTATTGAACTCAAATTCATTTAAACATCTTGTAAAAAAATGACATTAGTCAGGTAGGCCAGAATTCTACCTTCAATTACGAATATAAATCAAGCACACAATAAAAATGAAATATATATATATATATATATATATATATATATATATATATATATATATATATATATATATATATATATATATATGATAACATTTTATTATATAAAAAAGAACCATAACCTATCAAAAGAAACAAAAACAAAAAAGAAAGAAATAAGTAAGGCTGATTCAAAGATGTGAAACTTCTATTTCCAGAGGACTCGAACTGAAACCAGTTTTTAGAATTCAGACACAAATTAAGAAACAAACGTGACTAACCTTTTCCTAAATAATGAGTTTCTTTTATGGGGAAGTATATTAATGATGCTTTCATCGAATCACGCATTGAATCGTTGCTATGACTACAATCAAAGCATTTTGAAGATACAAAGAAAACTGGTTATTTAGGAAACATGGAACATAACAGTCCTGTATTTTATAAAGGAATCCTTTTCATCTAGAGATATCTTACATCAACTCTCTATTTTATGAGTTTCTTTATATGAGTTTTTTCTTCTTCTGAATTTCACTGCGCTTGACATCTTTAGTTCTCCTGACAAATGTACTATTTCATATCTGAATACACAGTTCCGTTGGCCAAAGTGGCTAGAGCGTAAGCCTCTGATGAGGGAGGTCGCGAGCTCGAACCCCAGCCAAGTCATACCAAAGACTTATAAAAATCATACGAGCAGCTGCCTCGCCTGGCACTCAGCATTAAGAGGTTAGTGTTTGGACTTGTGAGTCTAGTGTCCGGATAATGTGACTTGGTGGGACATGATGCCACATGTCTGTGGCATTATGCCAAAATGCTATACATCACTGCAAACTGCCACACTACCGACATCGTAGCGATATGACTAAGATTGTTAAAGCTACGTTAAAATACACACACACACACACACACACACACACACACACACACACACACACACACACACACACACACACACACACATACACACACTTCTGAATATCATAATATAATGTTTGGCATGACATACCATCCCAAGAATTCACAGACGATAAGAAAACATAAGACATGGAAATTCCAAGTCAAAAACATCATCCATGCACCAAGAGTTTCGGTTCAGATTGTTGTAATAGTTTAGCTTTTAGATTTAGTGATAATTGTATATTCTTGAAGATAATGGAATAAAAATTCTGATTGTTTAACCAGCCTGATTGAAGATTTATTGTCCAGCAAAAACAGCCGGCAACCACAATTACAATTGTTGGATGAAATATCGAGTTCAATATTTGTATGGTGTGTATGACAGGGAAGGTTAGCTCCAACTATACGTCAAATGATGGCCTAGTAAAGTGTGGTCAAGCATCGGTTGTCAGCATTACGAGTCTATGCCATATCTCATTACCACTGTATTTTAATTTCAACTATAGCTTATTGTTCTTCAGAGACTAATTGACTGCTGCACAGCACTTACACTGACAACTTACACTAACCTACCAGCACTTACAGAAATGAAGTAAACAAATATCGGCATCTTGACTTACTGTTATTGGCGTGGTCCCCCTCAGAATTACATCATCTGAGGGACCCCCTAGTTCTAAAGATAAAGGGTTTTTATGTGTTTCTGTTTTCTTCCAAGTGCATGTGCATTATGTATTTCTTTTAAATAAATTTTGATTTTATAATTTTTCAAAATAGGGTAAGTACGCCATTTCCATTTTCCAAATTGATTTTTTAAAGGTTCTTTTTACATTATTAGCATTACCATATTATTTTTTTTTTTTATCTGAGAAGTAGAAATTTTAGTTTTTGTTTCTCTAAGTGCTATAGCATAAGCTGCTTAACTAAGTTCAAATCCATTAGACTCCTGGAGCACGTGCACAACCTGCGCTCTCAATAGTGAGCGCCGCGTGCACGTGCTGCACAATTTCTTCAAATTCACTAAACTAGATATCCTAAATCTATATTATATTTACCATACAGTTTACATTTAATAATTTCTAAAATCTATCCTGCATTCTATTTGTAGGTGTTTGTGACTACCATTTTAAAAACTTTCTAAGTTATAATTATCTATTTTTATTAAAGCTATAGCAAGAATAATAGAAAGTATAGTGAGCCATCTAGATTGTCTAGTTCAGTAAGTCAATTGTCAATTCATGATCATCCTTTAATCTAAATTACAATCCATTTTCTTCAGTCTTCAGCTGTAAATTTATCTAGAGTAATTTCATCTTCAAAAGGTTTCTGTTCTCAGTTTTCAAAAGTTCAAAAACATATATTTTCTGTAGATTTATCAAGAGTATTTTCTTCTTCAAAAAGTTTCTGTTTGCATTTTTCAATAGTTCAAAAACAATTCATTTTATCCATTACCGTTCCTTTCCATATTCTTTAACATAGTCCATATATATTCCAATTTCTTTATCTTTGCGATTCTTTTCCCATACGTCATTTCTGAAGTCAGACAATTCATTGGCGTTCCTTCTACTAGTATTGGCTATCCATCTTCTTCGGCATTCCTCAACTTTGTATTGGCAATCCATTTTCCATTATCCAATTTTTTCTTAGCAATGACTTCCTTGTCCAGTAGGATTTGTAGAATCTTGTTCACATTTCTTTTATTTATTTCCAATCTTCTTTTCTTTTATATCATAATTTCTTCTATTTCTATTGATTGTAAGATGTCCTTGTTTCCTCATGGGCAGTCCGTCCTAGTTTCCCCTCTGCACGGTAAAGAAAACCATCTTCTCGGCTTCTTATGTTCCATGCATTGGGAAAACTCCAGGTATTCTATGCTTGAGTAGTTTCTTGATACGGAAGAGGGACCATCCTGTTGGACCAGGTCAGTAACAACCCCCAACCCATGGCAATTTAGGTTAGCGATTTGTTTACTATTAACCTTACTTGTCCAACAGGAGTTTAACAAACGATTCAACTTGTTATGTAGAATAATTCTGATTTTACCCGAAAGCGCGTGATAGAAATCCACTTAATTATCACGATACATCAATAGCTGCAACGTTAAAGCAAACTATCTCCAAGATGAAGAAAGTACAGCAAGAAAGCAGCAAGATTCCTAACCGGCAGGTACAGTTATAGCTAATGTTACTTCCATTCTGATGAACAAAAATGACAATAACTTCAACAACGATCTAAAACAAGCGTTTGGTCAAATTTTATTATTTCTTTTATAATGTTCGAAGCTTTGCACTTTGAAGTCAAGTTTCCTTCAGCGAATGAAATCATGGCAGTTTTCCTTCAGCAGCGGAAAGTCATCAAGAAGCAGTTAAGTTACATGTTTTATATATATATATATATATATATATATATATATATATA
>JAECUM010019451.1:0-42965 GCA_016617855.1 Megalonaias nervosa | reverse complement strand
GACAAGGACTTCCTTGTTGCTTCCAGGAATAAATATCTCCCTTGCAATTGGACAGACGAGAATACATCATGTGTGATGTGCTGAAAACCCAAGTGTTGCCCAACAAAAGAAACCATTAGGGACTCCCGTACTGTTTGAATTATTCATTGCACTTGTGATGTTGTTAGATGGAAAATTGTCAATAAAATGGTGTTTGGAAGGCCTGTCGGCAGCTTTGTTAAAAAAAAACACCCAGGCGTGTCAGTGGAGATCTACCATGTGTATTACGCAGTGTATTCAAGAAAGAAGACACTTCAAGGAATTGATCCCTATTCAAGCCAATAAGATGGAAATAGTCATCATCAGACAAGTAAGAAGGAACATCAAAGTTAAAATAAGACTTTGTTTTGATTAGCTCACGCACATTTTGTAAAAGTGATGTAATATCTGTTCTTGAAAAGCCTTCAAACTCTTTTGTTGCACGGATAGATTGTAAGGCTTCATTAGTGAAGTACGATCTTTCCAAATGGAATTTGCAACATCTACTATATGAATTTATAAATATTCCACGCTCTACAAAAGACTTTGTAATGGCACATATTGGGACATTAACAAGATGATTTCGATGCCCATGTGGTCTTTTACATACAACACAACGTCTGCTTGATCTTGGTGTTGATGGAATTTGTAGTTGAATTGATTGTGGGCTTTTTAAGGCAGCATTTGAAGTGGTTGGTAGCTGAAAATCTGGATCATGATGTGGACTGGGTGAACTTGTGACTGACAGATTTCTGTAATATTTTCTACTGCAGCTGGAGCAAACAACATCACCTTGTGTTACAGGCCTTTGCAATAATTCCTCTGTATGCTTTTCTAGAGTGCCTTTAAGTATTTTTGTTCTAGCAGATGGTTTTACCCTTTTGTAACACCAGAAACATTGATATGCTTTAGGCATTTCAGTTTTTTGTTTTAGAAATTAATTGAACATTTTGATATTAGACCATTTAACAAACTGTCACATCTGACATACAGTATTTTATTACATGCTCATTTTTTTTCTCCGTTAACTTTACATTGTCAGAATCTTGTAATATTTTACGATATTGCACTCGCGCGTTCAATTCATATTGCATTCACGCGAATAAAGGAACTACTTTCTATTGTAAACAAACAATTTGTTTCTGAATGAACTAAAGCAGATCTTTCGTGGACTGCCACATACCAGCTGCTTTGACACATTCCGGGTTAAATTTTTTGATACAATGTTTCAGATTTAGGCTAACTATAGACGCCAGACAGGGTCCTTACAAATAATATGTAAGTGACAAGTCATAAACTGTCTTCTTTAGCTGGTAATAAGAATGGCAAAAAATACACTTACAGTTTTACATCCTGAATTTCCTTAAAATGTACTTTCTTAGTTCTGCAAATCCGAATTACATGAGCCATGTCATGGGTTCTCAAGCTTGATTACACATTTCGAAATTGTACTGTAATTTCGACTATATTCCAAGTGCAGTTACATCCTCCTTACTGCACTCAGAATGAAATAAACATTTAATTCCATAGCGTCTTTTCGATAATTGCAAATGAAAGACTTCATATTTTTCCCACAGAAGAGAAACACAGTTGCAGATGTCAACACACTTCTCCCTCGCTGCTTCAATCCGATGTATATTTCATGTAGAATTGGCACAGACGCTGCTAAAATCCGATGTACTTCATGTAGATAAATCCAGTCCATAATCACGAAATTTCGTCGAATTGACAAAAATACCAAAATCTATTCATTCCAGATCAAATGGAAAAGTTCTAGCAATGCGCATTCATTCACAAGATGACTCCAAATTTCAATTTTAAGTAGATCAAAACGCCATTTTCTTTCGAAACTTACGTCTAGCGCGCGACCAAGTTCAAATTTATCTGGGCGGAGTTACGTGCGCATTAATAATGTTGTGTAATGATGAATCTATGCTTGTGTATTTAGTTTGGAATAAGGCATACATTCAGTCCCTTTGTTTCTTGTAGTGTATTTTTGTTGATTAATTAAGCCCTGGGTTGAATAAAAAAATGAGAATATAATAAAAAGCTTACTGCATTTGTATGGGGAAATATGAACTCGTTTTGTCGGATGGATACACAGCACTCCCAAGGTCGTGCAGTATATTCATCTGAAAAACTCGTTCATAAAATTTGCAATACAAATGCAGTAACCTATAAATATGACATTCACTTATGGTTACTTTTCATATTTTTTCAACTATTCACTTTGGTAGTCATATTTATTATATAATGGTACTCGAAGCCTGCAACTTCCATCCAGTCGGTTCTTGTAGGGATGTAGCCTGAAACAGACTGTATGTAGGGTATATAAAAGTAAACAACTCAGGTTATTATGTATTAAGTGTCATACTTCATGTTTTATATAATAATTTTATTGTGTCATCAATTATGCCGTTTAAAAAAGGCCAACATTTTGTACTTTGAAATCACTTTGGTCGAATATATTTTATGCTCGATATGTTTTATGGTTATTAAGTACACCCCCCCCCCATTGTTTATTTCTCGTAAAAAAAAGGTATGTGGGCTATATTTTTGTATTATTTTATTACTGCTGTTATTATTTATTATTACTAGTAGTAGTATTAGTAGTAGTACTTATATTCAAGCAAGTTGTACTTTGAATAAAAGATTTTCACCTGTAAATGTTATCTCATTATAGTTTTGGTTTTGTTTTATTATACCTGATTCGTAAGTTTATAAAGTTATGAAGTACACTTTTAATGAAATAAAGAAATTATGTCATTACAATAAATATGCAGTAATTAGATAAATAGATTGAAATAATAGGTTTTTGGCGTAGAAGTAATGCAGATATTATTTTCAATTAAAAAATCATAAATCAATGCAATTACTTGGCTTCCATCACGACTGTGGACATTGCTCCCACTGTTTGGAAACTGTTTTTAATTTTAGTCATTGTTCGAAACATCATTGGTGTAAGCAAGTTTAAAATTTTTCTGTCAGTCTAAAACCAGTTTTTCTTGACTTTGACGAGTGCACTGGAAAATGTGATAAAAATTCAGTATACAAAATTGAATATAAATAAACTTTTATGAAAGTTATATTATCTAATTATGGAAGAATAACCGCTTAGCAACACGGGTTCCACTACCATTATTTTCTGATGCAGACTTGATTGGCCACCCTTGTAATGTTCCATTTTAGATGAATAACATATTGATAAAAATGTTACCTTGCATGACATAAAAATAAAATGATTTTCATATTGTGCATTATTTTTTGTTGGTTTTGAAAACTGAGTAGTTACTAATTTTATTTCAAAAATGTAAATTGACAGCTGTTGATATTATGAATATTAATTCTTAGACAGAAAAAAAGATAAATAGAAGAAAAAAATTAGAGAGAGTTTTGAGGATTCGAACTTGGTGTAACAATTTGGCGCAATAAATGCTCTACCGTTTGAGATATTGAAACTTGTGGTGTTGGATATGTATATCATGCAGATGACATAGTTTATCCAAGCAGATTTATATAACTGCAGACGATCCTTTGTTGTTTGCCTAGTTAACGCATTAATTTTAATATTTTTACTAGATGAAAAAAGACCCAGTGAACAAAATTTAATGAAATAATACGTAGGTTGTAAACGTTATTTCCTTCTGAAAATTGGCAGATTCATTTAAAGATTACGTGTACGGAATTGCACTGTAGTAGTGAATATTAAACGTAGCAAACGGTATTGTGATGGAAAGGATGAAAACCTCCTGTTATTAATGTATAAAATAAATAATATATATGTACTTACCCTATTTTTTACAATTCCTTTTGCAAAATATTGGCAACGTAAAAATACAATTCCATTTAATGTTTACTCCACGTAGTCTTTGTTTACATATAGTTCCAAATGCCCCTTCAGCGCCTCTTCGAAAAATATTGTTCCCAAGGCAGTTTAGAAACAATGAAGAAAGAGAGAAATGAACGGATAACATTGTTTTCAAAATATCTGAATCATTATTATTCCCGGAATTTTTTTAATATAACAAAGAAGGAAATAATACAGCGCACGTGCGGGTCTAATTGCTCACGCGTAGCGATACGTAGGCAGCTACCATGCAACAGGGAAAACAACGACAGTGATACATAGACAGCAAAATTCACGAATTTTTAAAACGTTTTAGTGATTAACGCAAACGTGCTCACATAAGTTAATATGGGAACCCAAACATTTTCGTAAAAATTAATCAGTGTAAATACCTTGTTCGAGCAAGCCTGCGCTTAGATCTTATTTCTAGTTTCAAGTTGCTCAAATGCAGCATTTTCGCTTAAATTTCCCATACCAGCCCTAGTCCTACTCCTACAACGTAAGACACATCACCCGATATTTTTGTTCTGGAGGGTGATGGGTCTTACAGCCTAACTAACGGCGCTGTGTAGCGTGTTTTGATGTCGACTAACAGTGTAACGAAAGTCAAATTTTCAGAAATATCACACACAACTGGCAACCAATAACGACGCTTTTCTACAAAGTAAAATTATAATATTTTGGTCAGACTTTTCTTACCCTGATGTCTTTTCTCTAATAAATTCGGATTCTCACAAAAGAAATGGACCTGTTTTCAAGTTTCGTTGGCATACATTTCAGTTGGCTGGAAAGCGATTCATCGTCGGGAATGCCGAAATCGGGTTAAGTTGAAATATTATTCTTTAACGAAACGAATAACAATATATTATACCTATTGGAACTGTAAGCAACGTTTCGTTTCGTTCAAGAAAGATATCCCCCCCCCACATGAACCTACTTGAACATACATCGGCGTACCTCGACTACCTTCGCATTGCAACAAATTCAAATGTATGTCAACGGAACATGAAAATGCATCCATTTGCAAGTGTCATATTTTGATTCCACCAGGATAAAGACAGCACAGTAAGTATATTAGTTACACATAAATTAGTGGAAGAGTGTCGATATAGGCTGCCAAGTGTGTGAGATATTCCAGAAACTTTTACTACTCTTTCCGATGTCAACCGACATCGGAACAGGCTATGCAAGGCCATTATTTGGGTAGTAAGACATAGCACTTAAACAAAAACAACATGTGTTATGTCTTACATTGTAGGAATAATAAGCCCATGTTCAAAGGTCTTGTTTAGGTATAATGAAAAAGAAATTTATATGGATATTTAATGCAGAATAGGGTGATTCATACAACGAATAATACAATGAGACAGAGAGTTGTGATATTAACAAGAATTTTTTTCCCCATTAAAACGGGGGCAGAAAATGGACCTTATTCAATATAGTCCTTTAGCTACACTGCTGATTAGGTTTTTATTACACTGCTGGTTACGTCTTATACTGCTGATTATACTTTAGTCACCCCCCCCCCATATATATATATATATATATATATATATATATATATATATATATATATATATATATATATATATATATATATATATATATATATATATATATATATGCAAATAAACTAACAACCAACAGTGCAGAACTAGTATCTAACTAGCCTGAGCGCTTTCGACTCATAATGAGTCTTTTTCAAAGGCAAATACAAAACATAGACAAGACAAACAAATAAAACACAGGAACAGCCATGTAAAGGTTTGCAAACACAACGGTTTTTGTGTTTTATCTGTTTGTCTTGTCTATGTTTTGTATTTGCCTTTGAAAAAGACTCATTAAGAGTCGAAAACTCTCAGGCTAGTTAGATACTAGTTTTGCACTGTTCGTTGTCAGTTTATTGCATTTATCTTAATCAATCCCTGACACACGTGAACCCTTGCTGGATCCAGTGCACTTGAAAGGACTGTTATTCGCCATATGATTTGTATTCTTTACGGTCTTTTCTCGGATTGGTTAAAATCCAACCGAAAGGAAGGGAACTGTAAAAGTTGCATTCTACCACCAGGGGTAATTAGATGACAAAGAAATTTGCATAAAACGTTCTTTTGAGTACAGAGAAATCATATCGGTGATATGGTGAATATTTGTGTATTTGTTTAGGGGCAACATAAATGCGTTTTCAGATATACTGACGCTTGACGGTGATTATACAGCTGGAAATTTCGTTTAATCAGCGATGTGTTGGCGAAGCCGGTAAAAAGTAAAATTTGCAATAGTTGAACCACCATAATACAGGTAGAAATCATAAAATATAACAGAGCTATTTCTATTCTAAGAAAGTCGACAATGTAATCGTTTGTTGCACCGGTTCACATGGAAAGTGATGGCATTGCTGTGGCATTAATGATTCCAGCTGTACATCATGGATTCAACTGCTGTTTACTCCAATCGGAAAACGTAAGTGCATTTTCAGCTTAGCTTAAAATATAAGTTACGTTTTAAAAGAAAGACATCATGCCAATATAATCATGCAGACATAACACATCTTGCATAAACCTCTCTGAAAGTATTACTGTTTGGTAAAATACTGTTTACTAATTCCCTAACATTACCTTCGTTCACATTTCTTTAAACCAGTCATATCTTCGATGCGTATTCGGATAATAGTGATAGAGTGTCGCATCCAACTGAGAACTGAAATAAATGAACGTTTGAACAAAAACATCTGCATAGTTTCTAGAACAGTAATTAGTACAAGTAGATGCCTCTGGCTGCGAATATATTTTGTCAGTTTCTTTGTAATTGCCAGTCTCTACGTGTCTTGACAAAGAGCTAGCGAAAAAAGCTCATTAGATCTGGATTTCGCAATGTTTTTGAACGGATTGATGTTATCAATGATAACAACGCAGGTAATTAGAAAACCATTAAATTTAATCACTTGATAGTTTTATTTATTTTACCTCCCATACCAGAGGATAGGGTGCTTACGGGCATCAGTTTAATTAGTAGCATTGTGGGATGATATTTCACAATTTCACGATACGAAAAGGTATGCATATGAGAGAGAAACAGTGAACGCAGAAGCAGTTGTCTTCAACGTTGTGTTTAGGGGGTTATCTCACGAGGAACGTGCATCATTTGGACGATTTACTGGCCGTTTTCACGACATTAGTTAAGGTCGTGTGAAGTAAATTGCTCGAGCACTTACCTATATTAACTTCTATATACCTTTGATTTCTATCGTAATGAGAGTTAATTGATGGGTAGTCATGCGGGTTTTTGTGCTATAATCGATACTTATACCTGCGAATATGTTCATCCTTTGTAAGAGATGCTCGATTGGTCAAGGAGATATAGGAATTGCTCTGCGCAGACAAGCGATTGTTGCCGTAATTTCGGGTTATTGCCGTAGCCTGCAAACCCGGGTTCCAATTTCAGTTGGGAATGAATAAAAAAATTCTTTAAACTGTATGATAGTATTCTTTGCAATGTACAATTCTACTCTATATTATTACACACCCTCCTGTAGGATCCAGAGATAGAACTTTCCGTTCTGTGTGGTGTAAACTTGTACCAATCTTTATGAATTTCTATATGCCTTGAGTTCTGTTGTATGAATCAGGGATGACCGTGTATTAGATGAGATTTAATTGCTGGGTCGTCATGCATAAGTGTCTGCTACCAGCAACTATATTCTATGATTTTCTGCGGGTGTGCGCATGGTCGAGTGGGGTATAGTTTTTGGTGCGTGCAGGCAAGGCGGTTGTTGCCGAAACCCGCGGACCCGGGTGCGAACCTCAGTAGGGGACGAAATAAATATTCTCTAACCTGTATGATAGGTTTCGAATTATTGTTCTCAAACATTGGAAATAAAAAAAAATCAGTTTAAATAGAAGTAAACGAAAAACTGACGTCTTATTCGTGACACCAACGTTCACTACATTGAGTTGTCCATATTTCTGGAATAGTCATCGTGCAGAAGAATGTTGCAAAGCCCAACAATCCCGTTAATTCCAATTAAATTTGGATATTTTTTTTTTCCAGAAAAGCTTTAACATTATTTTATCTATATATCAATTATGAAAGTAGTCAAATTTTCTGTCAAAATAAAAAGAGACGTAGTTAATTAGAAAATCATCCAATTTAATCACTAAATGTTTTTAGTTTATTTATTTTTTTACCTCATCTCAAACAAGAGATTAAGATGATTACCGATATCAAGATTACTTAGTAATGTTGGATACCAGAGGGCACTAATTAACATTACACGGTAGGTTTACAGTCTGTGGCTGTCTGTGGCACAACGTGAATTTAACATTACACTTCCATTTTTAGAAATGTGTATGGGTTTATACAGACAGATATGCTAAATGGTGATCTACCGTCCAATACGTAGTGATCTACTAACAAAGCACCGTGTGTAGTTACCAATACCTCACACTATACCATCAATATGTCGAGTGTAGTGACCAATATTCAGGCATTTACTATCCTGCAGGAGCCTCAGGTGGCCGAGTGGTTTAAATCTCTCGCCTTTACCGACCACTGCCATCTCACCTCTGTCAGCATTCGAGATGCCCACAAAGTGAATTAAAATTTTTTTAGAATGACGGTTTACACCAAACGGTCGAATGTAAAGAGGTAAAGTCTCACTTTCCAGCAAAGAAACCGTCTGTCATCATTACGGACTTACTGGAGTAGACGTTATCGGAATTTCAGCGACAAAGCCAAGCTCAAGATCACGATCGTTTGAGACTATCTATCACTCTCGACAGTTGAATCTCCTGTTTGGATCGAGTTTAGTACGCATGCGGAACAAACTTCTTCCAAAATCTTGGACAAAATTCAACATTTCCATCAGTCTAACGACGAATTTGACACGACTGATGGAAAAACCACACATTTCTCCAAGAGGCAGCATGTACCGTTCTCTAGAGAAAAAGGTGAAGAAAAAAAACCAAAAAAAAAAAAAAAAAAAATACAACAGAAAGATCAGTGTGACTAGAGGCTTCCATCGAGAATGATGAATTCAAAACAGTTCATTTAAATCGAGTGTGGTGCTGTGCCGTGTGTCAAGACTGATGCTGTTGCATGAGATATAAGGGATGCAGTACGACCTTGCCCCTCTACTATCGAAACCAATGCCATTCGTTTACCTATATTTGGATCTCATCCATGCACACACAAACCATGTTGGATATCGCAAATTCATCAAAATTACAAATCAAAGAAGAATACGCGTTTCCTGGGGCTTTGCGTGGCTATTGCAGTTTCGAAAGTCATTTCAGAAGTTAAAAATGGATATGGCTTAAATAAGTTGAAGGACCTCGTCCAACATCTTTGGCCAGAGCAGTATTTGTCCACTCATGAGAACGAGAAAAAGTATCGTTTCAGTTGTGGTGTAAAACTTTACGAATGGGAGTATAGAGATTTCTTTTGGAGCTGTGAAAACTCATTTATAGAGATTTTGTCAAGATTCCGGTGAAACGCAAACTCAGAATCAGTTCTCGATTTTTAAACAATTGATATTTTCACAGTATAAGAAGACTGATTCTTGAGAAAACTTTGACAGACACATATTCTACGTGGATATAAATCTCTAAACGCCACGACTACTGCCATCAGTGTTGCACCGAATTAAATCTTTGTAAAGGGACAGTTTAGACTGGAAAATTTTGAATATGCCGCCTGAGCTGGGCGAATGCATTTGCAGAGAGTTTGTACAGATTAAAGTGAAACGCAGAGAACAATTGCATCCTCAGTGACATAGATATTCTAACCATTGTTAACTGAATGCTACAGAAAGATAATTCGTCTGAAAACGTTGAAATGGTCAGCAATTGATAAAGTATTACACGGATCTTTCACGATTTCGGACACAACGACTTCTACCTTCAATGTTTTAGTGATTGACATAATTTCATGGACGAAGTCCAGGAAGAGGCTCATTACTGACAGGAACACAAGAAAGAGGTATCGCCTTGAGAAGAGACTTCGTCACGACGAGTGGCATGAAAGTTATGACTGAAATTGTTTCATATGATTTTACCAGTAGATGCTGTTTGGCAAGAAGAATGAAGACATTCTGCCTGACTATTTCATAAGAACACATCCGGACGCTACCACCGGAACTGCGAGAACGCACTTTCATATGTCAAGGTTCAAGTGAAACGTGAAGAACAACTGCATCCACTATCAATGAATTAACACTGAGTATCTGAATGCGACAAAAGATCCGACTGAACAAGGTGTGACAGAATTCAAAGCACCTTTGCTTGACCGTTCTCCACAATGTGTCGTGCTGTGTTACAGAGAGAGAGACAAACGGCTTAAACGTTACTGAAAGAATGTTATGAGAATCCATTTCGTTTGGAGGAAGAATTCCACGAGCAGACGATGAAATTGCGCCTGACTGATTTAAGTCAAACACATATTGTATTCTATGATACATTACAAGAAGACGAAAACGTGTGACAGAATTCAAAGCACCTTTGCTTGACCGTTCTCCACAATGTGTCGTGCTGTGTTACAGAGAGAGAGACAAACGGCTTAAACGTTACTGAAAGAATGTTATGAGAATCCATTTCGTTTGGAGGAAGAATTCCACGAGCAGACGATGAAATTGCGTCTGACTGATTTAAGTCAAACACATATTGTATTCTATGATACATTACAAGAAGACGAAAATAAATTAAAACTTGGTTTACACAAAAAGAACATCCTCGTAATGCTAGTTTTATTTATATTATTCAAAATCCATTTCTTCAAATGAAATCACATCGCACCATCAGTCACAATACAGATTATGTTTTTGCTGTTTAAATGTTAAGGAGACAGATCCCAAGTTCAGGTGTTGGTCAAACAACTAGGAACACCTCGGCTAACTTATGTTTATGACGATGCCACTTAATCCCCACATGCCTATTTAGTCATCGATTTAAAGCCTGCCACTTCGGATTATTTCAAGTTTCTTACATATTTGTTTCACAACTGGTGTCAATTTGTCCAGTAATTTATATGTTATAAATGTCACTTTCATCTTTTACGTATGTCTTGTTATGTATATGTAATTTAATTATTCGTTTGTTACTTTTAAATTATTTTTCCATTTTATTTCATTACATATTATTGTAATGATAACTTTTCTACTGGATTTGATATTTCTTTTAGAAATTCAGTTCAGTTCTATTTGACCTGATAAACAACCAGTTGTAGAAACATTGTATCTAGTTGCTGACATTGATTCAGAACTAGTAAGGCTTTTTGTAAACAACTTTTTTTTATATTTGCTTTCCCAGAGTAAGAACCATTGATTTCAGTTAAGGCTATACTGAATATGTGATGTTAGGCATGTAACAAATTTCTCGAAAATGACCACGTGACCCTCATACGGGAAACTGTTTTGCGTCTTAACTTACTGTATAACCGTTTTCTTCATAAGAATTAGCCAGTCGGGTTCTAAATCTTTGACACCTAAAGGTGTTTTATTGTGACCAGTTTGAGTTGAATTTTTATTTTATGGAATTAGTGATTCATTTCCTTGGAGAAATACACAAGTGCTCGTACAGAACTCTTGGACAATAACATTTATCAAAATTTATTCGGAATTCAAAACTGGAATATTATTTTCTGTGATTCAACAAAGAAACTGTTGACACATCAGTACAACGCTGACTATTGCATAAGTCATCTCCTTCAATCTTAGAATTTCATCGGTACTCGAACTCAGATTCATTTAGGACTTTTTATTGATAGGATTTCTATTTTTTAATTCTTGGATTATTTTTGGATTTGATTCGTAAAACCGTAAGTTCTTTTTCTCATTTTTAGCTTGGTTTTCTAGGGAAATAAATTGTTTGTTAAATTTTACAAAGCTTGTTGTCTTCACTCTTTTCTTGTTACTTTTTGTGCAAGCCTAGACACGTAACAGTCTAAAAAGACTTTAAAAACACCAGTCATTTCTTTTCTTTATGACAGCATTCAGCCTGGCATCCTTTCAATTTCTTCCTTTTACCAAATTGATTCTTGCATTGCAATGCCATCAGTCGCGAAAGATAAATATGCAAGTGCATTCAAATCTGTTTGGAGCAAGTTTGAAAGAATTATTAATATAGTTTACTTTGACTGTATGTTAAGTATTTTAAAGTATCAATCGCATACCACATCAAACAATAAGCTTTTCTGAAAAACGTAAAACTGCATTGTCGCAACTTGCTCATCCAAATTTAGTCAGCACACCAAAAGCAAATCATTTTGAAACCATGTGACATGGATATATTGGATATTTCATTATTTGTTCACTCTTAAAATGGGATCCTAATGCCGATGATGAAACACAAACCAGAAAACAACAGACTAAAACAAAGAGATGGACAGCATGTGTATACTCTAAGAAGAAAAAGTAAACACAAAAGTAAACCATTTCATTGAGAAAGAGAGGCAGTGTTCCTGGAATG
The DNA here is from genome assembly GCA_016617855.1 of Megalonaias nervosa. Taxonomy (NCBI): domain Eukaryota; kingdom Metazoa; phylum Mollusca; class Bivalvia; order Unionida; family Unionidae; genus Megalonaias; species Megalonaias nervosa. The sequence goes on along the minus strand of JAECUM010019451.1, from coordinate 30,638 downwards.
CACACGTATTCAAGAAAACCTAGTTTGGTCAACATCATTAGTAATTTCTCATACTCAGAGCATAAATATCTTCAGTTTTCGATATTTGCGGCAATATCGCACTGCCTTATTCAGCGACTAATGTTGATCACGTGACCTATAATGGTCACATCATACGAGGAGATTGGTGCAGATGGATGGTAATTCAAGCACCTCGTCCCTGTTAAGTTTTGGCCTCCGCTGTCGTATCTCGATCGCCTCCTTCACCTTCCTTTTCCAAATATTGTCCTCTGATGCGATCACCTTGGTTTGGTTGGAGACGATGTGATGTCTCATATCGCTACAATGTTCATGTATGACCAATGACTTCCAACTGATATGTTCCTTAAGCCTGGTTTCTAACACTCTGCCTGTTTCCCGATGTAATCCTTTTCACAGTCATTACATTTGATATAATAAACCACCCCACATTTTTTAAATATTTTCAGTTTTGTCCTTCACATGTGTAAGTTGTTGTTTTAAAGAGTTGTATGGTTTGTAATAAACGTTGATCCCATGTTGTCTGAATACTCTTGCCTGGTCTTCTGATGTGCCACAGATATATGGCATGCCAATGTTGGTTCCATTTAGGCTACTCCTGGTTTCGTGTTTTTCTTTTCTGCTTTTCTGGAAGTTTGAAAATCCATTCCGGATAGCCATTTACACTTCGTGCCGATTTCACAAGCTGTACTTCCTCCAGTCCATCTGTCTCATCAGTGACAATAGTCGCTGAAGAAGGCAGCGTGATATTGCCGTAAATTTCGAACACTGAAGATATTTATGCTCTGAGTATGAGAAATTACTAATGACCATGAATTATCCAGAGCAAGGAAGCAACCATTTCAGTTAGTTCGGTCAATTTTTTCTCTTCCTCTTCTTCTTTAACTCTGTTCATGATGAGAAAGTACTTATTCTGCGAGAAGGATTTCTACCCATGCTGATATGACCGCTGTTAAAATAGCATCCTCCTCCTCTGTTATGATCTATTGCAAACGATTAAGGGTTCGAATAATATACACAATATTTACCTAATAATCCGAATCACACCTAGCTGTCACAAATTACAATAAGAATTACATTCGGTAATGGATAGAACAAATTTGTCGCCAAGGTAAAGGCACTTCTTGCAGCGTCGTCAACTGTTTCTTCAGAAAGCGTTAGACGCAACAGCTAAACGTATTGTGCGAGATTTCAAGAATGTCGTGTAAAGAGAAGAAAAACACAAAGCTACGAAGACGACGATAGAAACAACCAAAGTAATGAAAGAAGAAAAAAGAAACAAGAAAATTGTGTGAAACTCAGTCTGCTCCTTATCCTCATCCTCTTGGTATGACAACCTTGTTGATCCCCTCCTCATAGACGAGAAGAAATGAAAGCTTAGGCCAAAACGATGACGTTGACACCGTCTTCAATAGAAAAAAAAAACAAAGAAGGTAAGACAGACATTAACGAAGAACTCGAGAAAAAATTAACCAAACAACTGATTCCTCTCATATTGCTCGTCGAATATGTCAAGCCACACGAACAAACTAATTTGATTTATTGGGCAACAACACCAATACGCGTGTAGCTACAATCGGTCATGTGCTGGCTACGGAGGAATTAAAAAATTGTATCGTGCAACTAAAACAAATTTAAAATTTAGCATTATGTCTGGAAGTTGTACAGCAGGGATTACAAGAACAGTCGTCGTGTACGTTAGACAAACCAATTCGTCAAAAAGTTTCCAGAAGTTGAAGTAGAGTAGTCGGAATCGATCACCAAGAGCAAGGTGATTTAGCTGATGTCTTTCATTTACTTTAATACAATCGAGGTTACAAATATGTTTTGTGTCATCTATATTAAGCTTGGTTAGCTCCATTTACTTCTAAAACAAGTTCAGAGTTAGTGAAATCTTTAAAACTTTCTTGAAACAAAGCGGTCGACATTCTTTGCTATGGCAAACAGAAAAAAAGAAATAGGTGTTCAACATTGGAGATTGGAATCACATTTGTCAAAGATTATTTACAGAAATGGACAACATATTTGTTTCATATCACAGAACAGGTGCGTGGACGTGATCATGCTATCTAGAAAGTGGAAGAGATAAACGGATAAATGTTGAAAGGAACTTTTCATCGTGCCTGAGATACAACAAGTAACTATAAAGGAATATGACGTGTATGATATGGAAAGCATTCTGGATCGACGAACATAAAGTAGGAAAATATATCGACTTCAAGAGGTAAAAGTTTTTGTTGGAAATGATATCCACTTAGTTTCGATTCTTTGATTTCCGCTTCACAAGACATTGGCTATATAAAGAAATAGAAGTGCCCACCATGCCATTAAACACAGCAGCTATTTAATATCTCTATCATGAGAATATATTCAGCGGGTTCCCGCCAAATTCTTGGGATAGAAAACTTCAGGTTCTTTTTTCCCCTCTGTAACATCCTACAAAAACATTTTTCATATATGATATATTTTTCAATAACATTGAAAATTGTAAAACATTTTAAAATTAAAGACTTTTATAATTTAAAAAATTTTAAAAAATTGTATAACATAAAATTCCGAGCAACAATTGTCCATCTTACCTTCCAGAGTATTTTTGCACTGCACGCAGATGAATTGAGGTGCCCAGGCTTTGTCTTGATCCATAACAGGCGTGCCGAAATATGCCTTGTAGGCCTCACACATCTTATCAGATGCTTCCACGAAGTACTTTTTCGCTCTTGTCTTGATAAATTGGCCGCAGACACGCAAAAAGCGTCTGCCGGTTGCTTGCAGCCTCTTGACTCCATCTCAGAAAAATGCAGATATGTATCCACTTAGGCAGCTGGAACTAAACTGAACTAGTGGGCTTAAGGCCCCTGTATTTATATTACTATTTATATTACTGGAAAGTTCTAGAAAGTTCCAGAAGTTACTCCAAGTTTACTCAGCACTAAATCTATCTTGAATGTTCTGGAAAATAGGTAAATTTAAAAATATCACTGTCCTGGTCACAAAAGCAAAGTTTGTGGGGAATAATAGCCAGTTTCTATACTTTTGAGGCACAAGCAATTACGAAATAACACTTAATACCCAGGAACAAAAATTGTGTTACATAATGTAGTCAGAGTTCTCAAAACGGACAACAGCAATCCAGGTACCGATGCCAGAGTAACTCGCATCAGCATATTCATGCTTTCGTTCGTCAGCAAAGCAAATTTGTACTCGAACAAAAGACTAGTCAACAACAGCACCTACACTTTGCCTTATCAATATTGTATTTATTTATTTTGTTATCAACGTAGTCTTATCATTACATTTAGTGACCTATTTTTAACGTAATTTCTCGAGAAACGATGACAAAATAGCAAGGTGTTTTTCAGAACAGTATGGCTATCTATTTTCTTTAGCATAGAAACGAATTGTGTAACAATGGCAAAATAACACTGTATTAGATCATTAGAAGTCTAGTCTTACTATACAACGTTGCCATCGTTGTAAATACGTTCATGTTTAATGTCTGGTACCTGTACAGGAAGAGTAAGGGGCAACCCCCTCTTCTTTGGTTTTATTGATGATTAAATAAGGGATGATAAAAATTAAAAGCTGTTTATTTAAACAAGTTTCTTTTGGACATTCTTTTTATTATTTTCACTGTCGACTTTTTAATTTTTTTCTAAGAGGGATGTTTCTCATCATGTCCGTTCCTCCGTTGTTGGGATTTTATTGGTTAAAAGTGTGGGGTGTTGTTCACTCAAAATGGCGTAATTTTAAAAAAGTTTTGATACATCTTTCACAATTTGTAGAAGTTTGCATTAAATCTTTCCATCTTTTTAATGATTTGCAAACATTCTTCCAATTTTCACAAAATTTATTTAACATTTTTCCGCATTCCTCAAATTCCGTATAATTTGTTGAATTTTTATTTTAAAAAGTATCAATTTGCTACTTTTTTCTTTTAATTTTGTCCGATTTGCAAAAAGAAAAAATTTCGTAATTTTTCATTCTGATGGAATTTTGTTTTTAATATCTGCTAATTCCGTTTTAGTCGATAAATTTTTGTTTTGCTATCAGTCTTAGCCATATAAAAAATATTTCCATTCATTTCTAGTTTCTGCTAATGTCTGCAATGCTCCTTTTGATCGCATCGGCTGTATTCGAGCAATTTTTCGCAATTTATGCATTACTTTTATATGTAAATTAACCGACACTTCCACCATTATCTGATGTATAGGTATCGCTTTATATATCTCGGATATATGCATAGAGCCACTAGGCAGCAGGTCACTACACACAGCGTGTTGATGGTATAGTGTGGGGCGTTGGATAGTAGAAACTGGGTATTGGTCACGATACGTGGCGGGTATTATGTGTGGGTCATTGGTCACTACACACAGCATGTTGATCGATTTATTAATGAAATTATTTGTTTATTTCATTACTTATTTACCAGGTGCATTTGTGTGTTTGTTATAAATACAGTTATTTAATTACTAGTATGTTATTTTTGTACATACAAATTACAGAAATTAGCAACGGAAAGGATACTTCAACGAAAGTGACGGTAGGAATATTATAACCTACCTTAGTACTTGCATATGAGACCCAGAGCTGTCGTATAAAGAGCCAGCATTTCAGGAGTAATCAGTAGCACTTTCGGCTTATAAGCGAGTATATACAGTGATCTAGCTTGCCTGATTCATCAGGTGAGATTCTTTAATACAATCTTCTTTTGTAAACAATTCGATGAAGTTAGTTAAATAAACCCAAATTTAGATTAATGATATAAATAACTGAGGGAAAGAGAAAATATCCCATGAATAACTACTTCGAGATTGAAAGAAGAAAAAAATAATCAGATGAAATTATACAGAAAAGAGCAAAGTTCTAACATAACAACAATAAAACTTTAGGGTACCCAATTCGCCGTAATGGTGAATGTTCACGGGAAATGAACTTGGCTGCGCCCTTATCGAAAGGTCTAGATAGGTACGTTATTTTTCGCTTCTGGTTTTTACATTCCGGACATACATTCAACCAAGAGAAAAAAATTAAGGTATTTAATTTGCAAATTTATGTGCATGAAAAAATGCGATGATAATAATAATAATAATAATAATAATAATAACATGCTACCAGAAGAGATTGTGACTTAAAACATTGATAGGAAACAAACTGACGCACGGTAAGTTAAACACAAAATTTTAGGGAGTTGAGCTTTTGGCTTACGCCAGATTCTCCATGTGTTTTTGACATGAGCATCCAATGTTGGCCACGTCCATTTTCAGTCCATCTTTGATTTGACTCAATGGGCAGGGTTTCTAGAGACTGGATAGAGTGTCCAGCTGAGTTGAAATCGTCGGGAAGTATAAATTGTTTAGCTTATATGTTGAATGGCATAAATCTTTCACGTCGGAACATAAATTTGTTTTATACTGACATGTCCAAGGCTTTGATTGATATTGCAAGTAACTCCTGTTGTGGAACTCTTGAAGGTTGTAGTCTTAGACATTTCCTCCTCACAGACTGGATAATGTCTGACTGTAAATTCTGATATCTGTTCTCTGTGTGTATAAGGGGTAACTTCGTTACCATATTTTCTGCTTGGGGCCGTTGTGATCGATCATTGTAAGGTGAAGACAAATGTTTACCGAGAGAGGGGAGGGGAACTAGGAAGGAAGAGGAAGAAAGTTAAAAAGACATTCTGAAATGGGGGGGGGGGGGCGGGGCGGGGCGGGGCGGAAAAGTATGCCGTTCACTTTTCATTTCGTCATCCTGTAACCCAAAATCGTTCTTTTTCCTTTGCATCTGTAAAAGTCTTGTCCTGGCTCTGTCCTCCACTCTGTATACTACAGTGGCTTCCTCGTCATTCAAGATGGGCATGTGAACAAGCGTAGAAGCAGTTAGAGAAATTGACTTTTTCTAATTATAGACTTTTGTTCTGCTTTGCCATAACATTTAGTGGAAATTAAAACTGTTCATCTGTTTATCTGCTAAATTGAGATCTTAATATATTAGATTTTCCCAAGGTAAAAAAAGGGCGAGGATAAATTTGTACTACTTGACTATTTGACCCTTCATTAGGACAGCAAAAGAGAAGAAAATAACTGTTATTTCAAACTCTGGTATTACAATTTGGCTGGAAGATTAAGTGCAAATATAAAGAATATATCAATACGTGTTCTGGTGTGGCAAGAAAAGTGAAAGACTAAGAGATGGGTATATATGTTTGCAAATTTGTGTTAATATGTAAGTAACATTAATAATTTTCTTAATCTAATCAGTATTTCAGCGTCTGAATTATTAGCAGCCGTCCAAATTTGAACGTATTAACATTTGTCGGATATCTATTTACCAATATAAGGTATCAAAGAATCGTCAAATGATCCACACTTGAAAAGTAATAAAATTTATCACCTATGTCTTGTGAGGCACTCACTTCACATTTTCCTTGAAAAACAAGTCGACATTTTCCCATCCACCAGGTCCATTGGGGAGTCTTCGTAATAAGGCTATTCCCTCTATATCTTCGTTTTATATATGATAGGTTTCTTGAAAATAATAATGAAAAAACACTATAAAAATTCGATATGCTTTACTCATAAGGAGTGCAAACATACGAACGCCAGTTATGTTTGTACTTAGCATTCCCTTGACACTGAAGATGCGCATTCTTCCTCATTTTAATTCGAAAGCAAGTCCGTTATCTATAGTAAATTGCCAATATTGCAACTAATTACATTTTCTAAATTGGTTTCTCTGGAACTGTCTTTGGATTGATTGATTTACACCTTTTAAGATACAAAGTAAGATCTGAAAAAATGCCTTGATAGAAGGAGACCAATAGCTGCAAGGCAGAAATGAAGCTGATGATTAAAACCTATCTTGGGTACATCCAAAAATAACCTCGTCAACCACTCGTATCTGTGGCAAATTGCCGCGATGTCCTGAGTGATTTTTAAGGTAACAAAGCAGTCTGAGTGTATTTATGTCCGAGTTTACAATTTGTCATATCAAGAAGGAAAAGTTACAACAAAATATGTCTATTGATAAATAAGCCTTTTTAATAAAATGTATGTTTCATTTATTGTGATAAGAAAAAGAGTTATAAGTACATGTAAATGAATTGTATGTTTAGGATATATTGTTCACACGATGCACAACTTTTGATGCTTCTTATTAAAATTCTTAGTCCCCAGATGGCAACCACTGTGCGTTAATTGGCGGTTCCGGTAAGAACTATAGGATGTGACTTGGCCGCTTGTGCGCTGAAGGCGTTGTCGTGCAACTAGAAATCTTTGGTAGAACGCCGAAGGTAGATGTTATTATGCTATTTATATAAGGGTGCACACCAATAGATAGTGACACAAAAGAACGTGGGAACAATTAAACCAAAAACCAGGTACGTCCATTCCGCACACACCGAGATGAAGAAAATTGTGTAAGTAATTTGACAAACATTCATATTTTCACCAACTGGCACACGAACGTTGAACACCAATAGAACTGTACCTGATTGAAAGAAAACAAAGGCATTTGTAAGAAATATTACAGCATATTTCTAGCATAGTTGGATCGATGGACGGACGAACCGTTTGAGGGATGGGGATTAATTTATTTAGACAGATATAGAGAAAGGTACTCATGTAATAAATAATATAGTTTTGGGCTGTTTAAAACAAAATGATAAACACAAGCGCAAAATGCGAGTGTCTACTTTTTCCCTCATAATACACCTGAAACTATGTTATATGGTACCTATAACACAAAATTCTCAGCCAATTAGATGTGTGTACTTCCGTTGACGTATTTTCATCAAGGATGCGTTTTAGTACTACCGAGACTGTGCTGACCAAACCAATCAATAATGTTCATAAAGCATGCCTCCAAAGTTACTTAAAGCATGAGTGAATTTTGCGTCAATACGTTCCAGCCACACTGTCTGTACTCACTTATAAGACGTTACAAATGGCAAACAACAAAGATCCTGCTCTGCCATAGCATAATGCGCATGCAGATCAGGGTCTATATTGTTTATTCTACTGATTACTCCTAAGAAACTGCACAGATCCAGACCTGATGACGCATTACGCGACTGCGAATCTTGGTCTGTGCAATTTTGCAGTTGGATTCTGCTTATAAACGAGTACAAACGGTAAGTTGCTGATAATAAAGGTCATATTCCTCCCCATTTTGCGGGTTTCGCTTATTTTCACATTTGTTAGCTGAAACAGTTTGCGTAGTAAACGTCACTATAAGTAGGGAAGACTTGATAGGATAATTTGTATGTATATTTATTGAGAAAATGAAATATCTGTATCTCATCTTGTATTTTAGCTTTTGATTCACGGTAGAGGGAGATAACTTTCAATTTTACAGATTTAAGGAATGTAAGATTTCTCTCCCAGGGAATTACAGAGAGAGAGAGAGAGAGAGAGAGAGAGAGAGAGAGAGAGAGAGAGCAGGGTTATGGGCCTTAACAGGATATGCTGCTTCCAGTTACCAGTCCCTCCCGTTATTGGCCCAGCTACCTGTTAGAGAGATCTGTTCCATGAAGTTCAATGCCTCTGGTACCTTCATCGTCTTTGTCATCGTGACCTTTATTGTACATTTCGCTCTTTAAAATACAGTACAGTAAATTCTGATTTGAAATAGCTGCATCGCTAAAAGATTTTTTTTCCCGCATGTTGAGGTTTTAAATCTTGGAACATCTACAATATTTGAATATCTAAAATTATATTTATTGTGTTTAAACATATCAAATCATCCAAACATTTGGGAGCAGGCTTATTCAGAATATAGTTGGAAAAACGTATTTGGAAAGGGCACAAGTGTAAAATAAATTAAAAATCGCATTCGTGCTTTATTTTGAGTCGGGGGAAATAATTCGTTTTTACAGCGTATGAAAATGTCTAGGCCTGATGGCCTCAACATATTCCTACGCCATATTAAACGAGTTCTTTCCGCCGACTCGAAGCAAAACCCAAATTTAATGTTGTATATGCATCATATGCCCAAACTGTGATGTATTTCATTATGGCAATCTCAATCCACTGATTTCTTTTGACAGTGACTTCTTCTATTAGAAAATTTTTAATGTTCAATGTCATTCCTTGTTCGTTCATTTCTGTTCATATTCTTAATTTAGAATAGTCCAGTTTGACGATGATGTCATATGAGATTCTATGAATCACTGCTAAAGAATTTCATATTTTTCATACTTTGCATTTACTACATACCCCCTAATTCTGGCTGCTATATTAGTTAAGAGAATACTGAAAACTGTATGATTAAAATTTTATGATTGTTAGTCATTGAATGCCAACATTTTCAAACTTTCAGCTTAGCTTTAATGTCATGTCACGCAAAAAAAGTTGACAAGGTTCAATAATAACCTGCGCATAGTGTCAGGACCCTTAGCACGAGGCTTGTGATCCAATATACTCCTGATCCCGGCTTGTCGTCCTCATTAAGACAACCACCCACCCTCTGAGCCCAGTTCATGACTATGATTGGGAAGAGGAACACAGACAAAATTCCGTCACTCATAAGGTAGGCGAACACAAAATACTCTTCTTGGCAACTTTGTAACCTCTCAATGGCTGCAAGAAATACGGTAAGATTCTATTCCATTAAAGAGAACTTTGCTTCATGCATTTCGTATGAATGACCAAAATATAAGCTCATCGCTCCATGTGCTCTTACGTCATTATAGTTCAGTTATGCGTATTGCTTATTTGTGTAATTGACATATCTGAGATCAGGTGACACATTTAAATGAAAATTTGGTGGGCCAGTTGTTTTCGCTCACGTGACAAAATGCATAAATGAATATGAAATAGATACGTAAAAGTCTCAGTTATAAAGGTGCTTTCACTTTAATTTCAGAGAAAATGTAATTACTGCTACCTCCGTTCTTGTACAATATATAACCATGGACTGTGCTTTAAGATTTTCACTACACCGAGCAAATCGGGTCATTTGTTTTATTTTTGTGTTCCGACTTTCTCAATTGGTAGTTTTGGTGTAGCCCTTTATATTCTCCTTCGCAAGGTCACTTACTGTCCTCCACGACTGAAGAATGCGACATATATATTTAATTAGATACAACTTGAACATAACACCATATCACTCTTATCAACAGGTAAAGCATACGTTACAGTCAAAAGTGGGAGAATTTGCGTTTAAGCCGATACGTATTTATAATATATTGAAAGCCATCCATTTCTTTTTATTTGAAGGCAGAGAGAAAAGGAAGCACAGATAATGTCTGAAAAGTTATTTTAATGTCATTTCTCTAAAGTTTTTCTTTTCAAGATATTTCATCATAATAAAATGAAATATAATTGTAAAATAAACCATCCGTGAGTCTGGTTGTTTCGATGAGACATTTTTCACAAGTTGTATTTAGTTAAAAACAAATACAGGTATTGCAATAGATCGATATTAAAAGTTATCTTAAGATATTAGAAGCAATCGAGAGTTTTCTCAATAACAACAATTATTTATGATAATTGTGTAAGACGGTACACTGCAAATAAAGTTACAACTGGAAAATAAAATATATTATGATAAGATAATAGGGCAACAAGTTCGTCAAGAACATAATGACAAAAAAATGAAGAAAAAAAAAAAAATAAATAAAATAAAGTAGACAAAGGGAGAAAAAGGCATTTAAAATTTTAACTTTCAGAGTCAGTTTCATCTTAGAAATTAACTCTTGTTTCCCGGCATGGATGAGAAAGCTTACCAACACAAGCGAGAAGATTCCCATCAAAACCTATGCAAATATGAAGAGCTGGGTAAGAAAGCTTACCAACACAAGCGAGGAACATTCCCATCACAACCTGTACAAATATGAAGACCATGTCACTAATTCTACAACCTGCAAAATTAAGAAAATAAATTTAAATGTTTTAAATTAAATATGTGGCTTAAAATAAGCGTAGACATGCAAAGCTGCCACATAAATCTGACATAATTTTTTATATTTGTGAAACAAGTTTTGTCCACATATGTAACAGAAATAATAGTTCTAATACGAGTTAAACGTGTGTATCACGTATGTAACACACACACACACACACACACACACACACACACACACACACACACACACATATATATATATATATATATATATATATATATATATATATATATATACGAGAAACATAAATTGTTTCCACCAAAATTTGAGCAAATTTTTCTTTAACACATTACATGTATGAACAAAACATGTTTACTTATGCAATGCTTGACCTATTTGAATAACTTGTGGTTGACATGTTTGAGCTTTTACATGGTTTACATGTGTATATAGCTAATGTGGTAATTTTAGCGGTGTTCTTATCAAATAATCTTACGTCGCTGTGTCCTTTTACCAAAATTTTGACACAGATTAACTTCTCATAATTATACATTTAAAAAGGCAAAATTATAAATTGTAACGGATATTGATTGGTATACATTTGTCAGAGACTATCTGTAAATAGCGGTTTGATTCAAAATGGTTTTTTTTTTCACGTGATGTAACGAATAGCACACAATGCGACTTGAGACACGGAATAATTAAAGTCAAATAGCATTTAGTTAATCAAAGTTAAATAAACACTTTATTACAAATTCAATACTAGGTAAAAATAAACAGACAAAAAAGCATTGCACACCGTTTTGTATATCTGGCCATTCCGTGCTCCAGATCTAGAAAAGAAGCTATATTTTTAACACCAGTGATTAAGCCGTAACTAACAGTCTAGGTCCTCGGTTCGCATGCTGTCTGCTACTCCCCGGTAGTCTGGTTCCCTTGTATGTTTCCTTTACCGGTTTTACATAAGCAGTGGGTATATGAAACTGGAACCAGATTACCGAAACTAATAGCATATTATGAAAGAACCAGTCCTTCGGTTCATGGTAATGGACCTAATTCAATCTACGTGCGGATTTTTGATTAATTTATCAAATACCGTATAAAATGGATGTAAGTTTCAGTGTACGTGTACTTTTAGTTACAAATTAACGTTAGCAGTTAATATACGGCTGGTGCCGATCCTAATGCTACCACAACGATGACTATTACGACTGCCATTACTGTCTGTCATGAGGTAAAATGACGGAAAAGAAAAATAATTGCAGCAGCATTGTCTTCATCGTCAAAAACATTGACATGTACTTTATCATAACGATAAGAAAAACCTTTAAATCTACAATGAAGAGTATTTGGGTGTCGTAAAATTTATTTTAAACCACGGAGTTTAAAGGGTCTGGCTTAAAGGATGCATACGGAACTGCTACATGGAGGTTATCGTCGACAAATAAGATTGGTACGTCAACATGTGTGATCTTTACTAAAGCTCAAGTTTGCAGACAAGTTATCTCTGCTAGCTAAACATAACATCAGACTAAAAGTAGATACCTTATTCATCTGATTGTGAATAAAGATTACCTTTTATTATGTGATTATTATGCATTACTTTCATTCTCTTTAATTTTGCATTGCTTTTCTTTGCTTAAATATTTTCACCAATTTTTAAATGATAATACTGAACTATATATGTACATGACCCCCGTGATGTTGCATACAAGAGCAGTATTTATGCCTCATGTCGCTTCCCATTCGTCTGTGGAATCCTGAAAATCCATTAGAGCTTTCCAAGTTATTGTAGAGCAGGGTCTTGAAATTGGTACTGTCCCTACGGAGGAGAAAACTTGGGACGGAGTCTGCTTCGGACACGGCGCCTGCATCTGCACTGCACTCTAAAACGGAACAAATGATAGTTGCATCATAAAACAAAACAATAGCATCGCAGAACACAAAGAAAAATGGAGAAATATCAACAACTGCTTCTCGCCCAGTTATAAATCGCGTGGTTTTATTGATGGAGGCAGATATTTAAAATCCAAACATACTCAATCCATTAATTTCTATTTACTCTCCATAGACCTAAGTTACGCGATAATCTAATTATTCGTGATCTTACGACCTTGCTTATTTCCATGCTGCATTTATTTCTTACCCAAACAAACACTGCATTGGAAATAGCTGTAAAAACCTCGTTCACGTTTATAGCAAAACTCTCCGACGAGATGAATGATTTTTAAGTTTCTGAAAAGGCACAGTCTGATTGGTCAATATTTTTAAGATCATCAGAGCACGACCCTTGCCATGTAAAGTCGACAAGGATAGATCGAACTGCGATCAGATTTGCCATCGTTTTCACTCTGTTGGCGACTAACATGGCTATTGTGCTGGTGTTACGCAAGGTTAAGGTCGGCTTTACCTAATCATGGTTTTGACATGATCCCACCCCCAACCCGGAGAATATTGTATCTTTGTGTATTTTTCAAAGTTATTATTATCCTATTTTGACCTTATATTTGGGTATATACTGTTGTAGAAATAAATATTTAATAGTGTCGCTCGACACCCAATGGGTCAGATGAAATCTTCTGGGCCACCTGCCGAGTTGCGCTCATTGGTTTTCTCAATTAATAGGTCTAGAAAATTCGACGCTTTTTGTCCAGCACTCAAAAACTGTAAACCTTGATACATCAAAAACTATAAAAAGCCTTACTTCTAGAGTATAGTGATTCAATTAGATCGTTATTCAAACAAATCAGAATAACAAAAGTTTGGTGAGAACTAAATTTCAAACTTTCCAGTAATAAATTAAAGGGATTCGATGAGTTTTATTTTTCTTCAAACGATTTGGTTTGATAAACTTTATGAGGAAATCAAGTATTTAGAAGACTGCATCCATCACACGAATTTGAATAAAGCAAGTATAAAATGTACATAATCTATGCAGAATCTGAGACTACATTGAAAGTGCAGGATGATTCATGTGTGAAGTGTGAGCCGTTTCGTCTTCAAGGTTCACTTCCGAGCTGAATACAACAGAGAACTTCGGCGTAACGGAGATCTGACAGGAACAAATACAAGTTCATGTTTTGGTGACCTTTGGAATTACAGGTCACTTATTTTCAATGGCATATCAGATAAATACGTGCATTTCATGTCAAGGTGAGTTACCATATGTAACGGTATATTCCAAATGTTTTGTTTTTTTTTCACTTTCATTAGTATGATAGCTGTGATTTGAATGGTGAATATGAAGGTCAACAGAACATGATCATATTTGGCGCCAGTCAAATCTAATTATTTATAAGTGGCTCCCGACTTTAACACCAAACCGTACATATTTAGTTCCATCAAAGCAGAGCAGCACTTTTGTATGACATGAATTTTACATCAATGAAACGTCCCATCATAAAGTTAGTCTAACGTTTGCACAAAGGGAAAGCTTTATGAAACCAAAAACTCCAGCATTCCAAAACTCTTTGCACCTGAATGAGGAAAACGGAAAAAATGATGGACATAATATAACCATATTTTCGGGTCAACAATGGCGGTATTAGAAAACATTAAATTGTGACCTTGGGTTGCAACACGTGACTCAGAGACTGATGTGCCCACGACTTGAACTATGATCTTCAAATACACTGCAGATACCTTATGATCTTCAACTACACTGTAAATACCATATGATTTTCAACTACAGTGCAGATACCTTATGATCTTCAATAACACTGCAGATAACTTATAATGGACATAATCATTATCAACAGCACCATCTTGATAAACAACCACTACTACTCTGCTGCAGCAGCTGCTAATGCTACTGCCACTATTAAGTCTTCTTCTGCAATACAGTTTTGCACGTGAAAAGTTTAAACTGGAAAGCTCTTTCCGAAAGAATATTCATAAAAACTGGAAATTAAAATAATATAATCAAAGACTAATACCGGTATCTGCAAAAGTCGGAGTAAACTATTTATCATCACGGGACATTTGGGATTAATGTCAGAGATACGACTATTTTCTGGCCTGTAGTTCCTGAAACTGTCGAGCTTGAGATTTTGTGTTAACCAGTCACACCGGAGTTTGCATTTCCAACGTTTGTCTGGTTTACAATGGAAACATTATCTTAAACTCAAGCTCTGAGATTTAGGATCTCCAGGCATGTTCCTTTATGTGTAACAGAGACAGATTCGAACCTAATCGTAATAATTCTCTCTCTCTCTCTCTCTCTCTCTCTCTCTCTCTCTCTCTCTCTCTCTCTCTCTCTCTCTCTCTCTTGCGTTACTTGCCTTTGAAATTCGATTGTGTGCTGATCTCCAGATGAACATTATGATTGGGTTCAAAGAGCTCTTCGAAGCTTGGAGCATAGAAAATGGTACTTGCCGCCAGATGACTCCCAGCCCTTTCTAACTGCCGAACTGTTCTTGAAGTGGATGAACCAACCATTGATTGAGTTGCAATCTCACTGTCTGTAAACAGGATTAAAGACACTAAGGAGAACACGAAGGGAATTCGAAAACAATATGAAATAACGTAGATAATCAAATATATATTCTGTGTTAAACAATGATTTTAGGTAATCAATATATGTTTTGTTTTAAACAGCGACTTTAAGTTATTAATATATGTTTTCTTTTAAAAAGTGACTTTAAGTGAACAATATGTTTTGTGTTAAACTGTGACATTAAGTGATCAAGATATTTTCTGTGTTAACAAGAATATTTACGTGTCCTTTTCTCGAGTAGTTCACTGCGACATTAAAAGTTCGTTAACAGAACCAATACTCCCTTGTTTATTAGAAATTTTTCTATAAAATATTGATGTTTCCCAATCATATAAAATGTTGATGGTTCACAATCATGTAAAATATTATTGTTTTCCAATAATATAATATCATGTAAAATATTCATGTTTGCTAATCTTGTCCAATATTTATAGGTTACTGCATTTGTATGGAAAATATGAATAAGTTTTTCTGAGTATAGAATATTATACACATTTCGTTTTTGAGTGTAGTTTGGAGAATGTGATTTCAGTTGGAAATGTAGTCGAAACTACAGTACAATTTCGCCGTGTGTTCAAGTTTTGGAACGAATTACATGGTTCATGTCATTCGGATTTGCAGAACAAACTAAGAAAGTACATTCTGAGGAAATTCAAGACGCATAAATGTAAATATATTTATTGCCATTTTTATTACCAACTAAAGATGACCTGTTTATGCCCTTTCATTTTCATGCTCACAGTTGGAGAGAACCCATCTATTACCTGTATAGTTTCAATCGGTAGCCTAACATTTGTATCAAAACTGTTAAGCAGGGAAAATTGCAAAGCAGATGTGCGACAGACCATTTAGTCAGCGGAAATAAACTTATTGTGTCGTCTTGGCTTATTGGCTCTGATGCTCTTAGTTTCCTTCCAAAACCTTCAGTTGCATTTTTGCTCGAATTTAGTATTTTGGCTGACTTGTAAATGGTACGTCTCTGATAGATATGTGATAGTCGTTGGCTTCAGTATGCTCGTTTATGCTATTGGTATAGACCCTAAAGAGTGGTCATAGTCTGAACCATTCTATTTGCGAAAAGTTACGAATATTTCTCCTAAATAAATATTTAGATGATCAGAATGGTATTTTCAACACTGCGTCTCTCACGTTTCTTGCGGACATTGCGAATGTCACGTTCATTCGTTTGCTTTTTTGAAAGTTTCGTTTGTGACTCACTGAATTCGTCCACATCGTTAACTTGATCATCTCTACTTTCAAATGGACGAAACAGTTTGTTTAGTTCATTCACAAACAAATCCAATAAACCAAAAGCTAAAGTTTCTACTACACGAGTGTACATGGATTGATTACAAACTAGTTCCTAATAAACGATAATATTTCTAGACACACGTCTCGTGCAGTATGAAGCCACGTACTATGGAAAAATACATCACGATTTTAAGCAATGTAAAGTTAACGGAGAAAAAAAGCATATAATAAAATTGCTTCCGAATCATGTCAAATATTTGTTTCCTAATTATGTTCAAGTGTAGTGTTTCTCTTCTTTATCACGCTTTAATTTCCAACCATTCTTTTTCGTTTTTTTTTTTTTTTTTTTTTTTTTTTTTTTTTTTTTTTGTTTTTGGTATTTGCTTTTCATGTTACTATCCCATGGAATGCGCTGACAAGCTTTACATGGGATTTTCATGTAAAAATATACGATCTGTAGTTTACCTTTAGTTTTATATTCGTTGAGATGCACAGTTCTGATATGCTTATCAAAACTAATTTCTCATGCGTGACACGCATTGATCTCAGTCATGACAGTGAAGATTTTATCTCTTCTATTTTCTCTTGTAGTTGCTTGGTTTCAATAGTTTTTCACGTGACACTGGCTGGTAACCAGCACTTCGACAATATCCATCAATATTACTTAAAAACTTGTCTCGTTATCTGTGATAAATAGGAGAGGTGCTGTCCCTTGCCTGACATAAGTGATTGTTGGTTTATGGTTTGTTCGTTATTTTTGTATTTGTTAATTTTTTTTTTAGCATAAAACATATTAGTTCCTAGGGCCATAAACTGACATAGTGTCCGGCAAATCCGATTAAAACACAAAGAATATATAAGAAACTTTGAGTTTTGGTAACAAAAACGATATTTATTGGATTTAGCACAAACTTTATCTTTATTTAAAGATAACATATTTGCGATAACAAATAATTTTTATATGCAGTTGAGAGTGGACAGGGATTGAACGATACAGTGAAACAATCAATGCAAACATAATTTTCATTTTCTATTCAACCTGAAAATAAAAAAAATCAAATGTCTACAAATTTATTCAGAAAATACCTTTAAGCGGCGTCATAGTGAAAATGTCTCTAAATAATGATATAAAACGAAATATTGTTAATAGAACTTACTCTTTTAATTCTTTGGTGTAAATACAGAATTTAATCGCCAAACTGTTGAAAATGGCTAATAAGAGTCATTATATGTAATTAGGCAAATCCCGATTTAAGTTCTGAATTTTGTATATATATACAAACTCCACAATACACGAGCCTGCCTTATATTCTGAGGCAGACTCGAGATATTTAGGATTTTGTTTTGATCTATCAATCCAGGTGTTGATTGCGTATCCGAAAAGATACACACCAATAATAAGGGTGACAATATAACGTTTATACTATAGCAGAAATCAATCTTAAAAAACGCAACAAACAAGAATTCATTGAGTACAAACTTGACATGTTCAAAAGTTGAGTGACGTGTCCGTTAACAAAATAACAACACTCTTTTTTCATGTCAGAATAATGAATCAGATATGTTGTCCATATAGCTCGATCATAATGGTAACCGAATGTTCTTTTTCCATCTTATTTCCATGGTGATAACACTAACATGGTATTGAAGTAAACCTGACGGCATTTGCACATTTTTTACTCATCAAGTGCATGTACATATATAGTTATGATAATAATGTTTGGATATAACATATAATCTCCTTCAATATTAAGAAAATTGCATGTGAATTAAAGTGTTAAAATATGAATTTTCTGACTAAGAAATGTAATCTTTGCAGTTGTATTTCTTGTATGAATAATTTATTAAAATATTCAACATTTGGAGAAAATTATTTGATGTTCCAGTTTTGTACCTGGTCATATTGTAAACTGTCTACTTTGGGGAAATAAGCACCTATATAGATTTTCTTTCTAGGAAAATTGTTCAGGTGCGGTATCACTTTGGTACGTCACATAAACTATTTTTGGCATACACTAAATCACTTTTCTGTTCAAAACTGATTTTGGACAATATAATTACCTGACCATGTGATTATGTGAGATAAAAGTCTAGATAGATGATATACCTGTCAAGAAAAATGACACTGGGTTCCAGAAATCCACAACGTCAAGGAAAAGGAACATCAAAGACAGGAGAAAAGAGAGACAAATATAACGATACATGCTATCATTAATTGTCTTCAACATGGTGTTTGAAGAAAGTGACAACAAGAGAAAAAAAAAAGAAGGAAATTTTAGAAGTAGAGAAGCAGAAGGAGAAGAAGAAGGAACAGCAGAAAAACCTATTCCAACATAGAAATTCAAAGCAAATCACGCAGAAGAAGCAGCAGAATGTTCATGTTAAAAATTTGGTATTTGTACATGAAAAGGAAGGGACAGTCCTACCTCTTCGTTTATTGATGGTTAAGTGAGGCTGATTTATTACAAAATGTTGGTTCTAAAAAAATTGCTGTTCACTATTTCCAATTTTCTTAACCCTCTCTGTCTCTCTCTCTCTCTCTCTCTCTCTCTCTCTCTCTCTCTCTCTCTCTCACACACACACACACACACACACACACACACACACAAAACACTGCGCGAGGCTACAATATCGTCTCCATGTAAAGTTCGCACTGCCTCTGCACACACACACACACACACACACACACACTTGAAATGTGGATTATGCTGTAGTCTCCACAGAGTCCTTGCCTTTGTATAATACTTAGAATCTATCTGCTCCAGTATTTATTATAGACTGAATATAATGATCAATCTGAAATCTGAATTATTAAATTTTTCATGTATTTATTTTATTAGGAGTGGTGAAAGCCTTCAGTGTGAAATTCCCAATTTAAATAAACTAGTAGTCCAAAATTCTCAAACATTACCTACTGTCTGGAATTGGGAGCTTTGCATATTAATTTCCGTTGTCCAGACTTTCCGCATATTCATTCTTTGTATTTTTCTCCACCTACAGATCCTCAATTCATTGTCCGCTAATCAAACTGGAAACGTGACTAGCTTCGTCTGTTATGAAAATGTGTAATAAATAGTAAATAATAAAGAAACGATAACTATAGTAGATAACTGGATGTTGTGTTGCAGGTGACTGGATGGCGGATAGTAGTAAACTGGATGCTGGTCATTAAATAAACTGGATACTGGATAATAGATAACTGGATATTAATAGTAGATAACTGGTTGATAGATAGTAGATAACTGGGTGCTAGATTGCAAATAAACTAGGAGCTGGATAGTAGATAACTAGGCGTTGGAAACACTATATAAGGATGTTCATAGCAGATACATAATTGGTGGATAGTATATAACTTGGTGCTGGACAGCAGATAACTGGGTGTTGGCTAGTAGACAACTATTTGTCGGATAGTAGATAACTGGGTGTTGATAGTAGATAATTGGTTGGTTTGATTGTAGATAATTGGTTGTTGGATAGTAGATAACTGAGTGCTGGATATTAGATAACTTGATGTTGAATAGTAAATGACAGAGTGTTGGCCTAATGCTAATTCCCATTGTCTCCAGAATCCCACAAAATAAAACAGACAGACTCCTCATGTGAAATGACGTAATACGACATTAATTTAGAGAAAAAACTGTTGCATGCTATATTGTTACAAACAGGCATTTGAAAATAGCGGCCTGATGGTTATTTCCCTTTTGTCCCCATACATAGTTGACTCTTTTTAACATAAGGATTCCTGTTTGTGCCTGAAGTGTCATATTCCACTACTTGTTTACATATTAAGGTTATTACTAATTAATATCTGCCATAGTATTTTATAGAAAAATAAAGCAAATTGAAACTGGTCTTTTCCTTATATAATATAATATAGATATTTGATATCAGTTTAAATGAGACCCTTCGTTTGTTTAAATGGATTAAATTAAGTCAATAATATACATAAGATATTCTTATTGAGATGCTACTATTACTACTACTACTACTACTACTAATAATAATAATAAGCAACAACAGTTTATAGATACGCGAAGATGAGAAGAACATATCTGAAAATAATCTACTTGGATATTGTATTCGCAGTTTGCTGCATAAACTCTTGCGCAAACACCGTCATTTCTATATTTTACAGACAAAGGGGTGACATCCCAACAAATTGTGTTGAACTTTTGTTGCCCATCGACAGTATGTGAACTTGACAATCAAAGATATGCATTTCTGTGCATCTGCATTGGCTGATAACTTAGATTCATTACCTTCTGACTCCATGATAAAGTCCCCATCCCATTGTCGTCTGGAACTTTGTGGCAAAGAGGCGGCCTCCCAGTGGGCTAATTCTACCTCATCGTTGGCGTCACTGCTCCCACCTGTCTCTGGGTTGTGATGCTCATAAAATTGTCGCCAATTCGTTTGTTTCTTCTTCTCACTCATGGTGTATCGGAACTGTCATTATTTTAAATTTAATTTTCAATTTTCGGTTGATTAAAACCAATGTTAGCAAATTCTTGTTATAAACAATTACTTATATGTTACATCCGGTGTAGAATTTCATGTGAAATTGACTCCTCAGTCAGTATTCTCAAAATTAAAATCCTCTCGGAAAACGATATTCAGTCGTATACACAGATGACTAATTCCAACATACAGTGAAATCTGTCGTTGACGACGACTCAAGGAAGCTCAGATGTTTTCTTTGTTTGCAGATGTCCTTTTATATATAAATATTAAACGTGTACTCTAAAATTAGGAGAATGGGCTGATAATGTCCTTTCTGAAGTGTCCTTTATGTGGATATATCCACATGTGCAGGTTTCACGGTGTATATGAAGACTGAAAATGATTCTGGTTCTGAATCGTGGAATCGGGGTATTAATCCTTGCAGGCTTTGGTGTATATGATTACTGAATCGTGGAATCGAGGTACTTGCAAGCCGTGGTATGTATGATGAAAATCGTGGAGTCAAGGTACGTGCAGGCCGTGGTTTATATGATGACTGCATCGTGGAATCAAGGGACTGCTGCTTGCAGGCCGTGATGTATATGATTACTGAATCGTGGAATCAAGGTACTTGCAGGCCGTTGTGTATATAATGAGTGAATCGTGGAATCAACATATTTCGTGCAGGCCGTGGTGTATATAATGACTGAATCGTGGAATCAAAGTACTTTCAGGTCGTGGTGTATATAATGACTGAATCGTTGAATCAAGGTACCTGCAGACCGTGGTATAGATAACGACTGAATCGTGGAATCAATGTACTTGCAGGCCGTTGTGTATATGATGACTGAATCGTGGAATCAAGGGACTTGCAGGCCGTTGTGTATATGATTACTGAAGAGACAGCATGTGCCTCAACCGTATTTATATAATATTCTAACAGAATATGTTATGTTTGAAAATTACTTTCTGTGTTCCTTCAAGATTGCTGAATGAATTTACGCTGTAATAATGTAAAGTAACGAAATAAGGAAAACATTTTCTGGAAAGAAGACAAGAAGCTAAGCAAATGAAAATCTTCTGTGTTTCCAGTTTCCTCCGAATGAAAATATATTCCCTCAGTAGTAATTCACTAGTGAGTCAAGTTTGGACTATGTATAAGCACAAAGCTATTCGCCTTTCAAAAACAAAACCTGCCCGACTGAACCGTGACTTAGGATAACTTGTAGTACAGGTTTGTTAAAAAGAAGACATTAACAGAAGACTTCGTCAATGTAATAATATCTAGTTAATGGAATTATTGGCGCTCAGTATAAAATAAAATGTGCAATTTCGAATAAAATGTATGCATTAACAAAACCGACAGAATGAATGGCGCATTCAAACAACAAACATACAGAGATGTCTATACATACATGCATGCATGTATACATACATACATACATACATACATACATACATACATACATAAGCAGATAGGTTGTTTATAAATAGGTAGGTAGTTAAGGAGACAAAGAAATAAACATTTATGAAGGGGATCTTTCGTCTATATCAAAATATTTTATTCACATTCAAACCTGTTATAGAGGTAACACCGGCCGGTGTTGTAGTTACGGGTTTAACGCCATTTTTCTGCACATGATAGGCTATACATGACGGTCAGTATTAAAAACCCAGGAGAACCCCAAATAAAACCTTCGACTCTATGAGAAACTATAGGCAAGCTTTCTCACGTATCCACGTTGACCGAGTCAGAGGCTCAAGCCTACACGGATAAAGGTGAGATGTCAGTGATCTGTAACGGCGAGCGTCTTAGACCACCCGTCCACACGCCCCCGCGTTAGGTCATGTGTAGAACATTCCATTTAAATACAGCTTTGTGCTCATTTACCTCTATATAAAAATCACTGCTCTTGAAAACCAGTTTATGTTTGTAATGTGGGTGAGGACATGTCGTGCCGTAGTGGTTAGTGTTATGTACTTGTGACTAGAAGGATGTGGGCTCGAATCCTACCATCGGATCAGACCAAGTAGGCAGTTGTGGTGAAACCCATGGCAAGGACTTTGACTCCATTTACATAGGCACTAAATAACCTTCATGTATTGCTGTGCGGTAGCCTGTCTAACCAAATTCAAACAGCAGCCTTTGTGTGTTGCTGTGCCATAAAACTCCAACATGAAATCAAACAACACAGTATCGGTGACCTTACTGACAGGTTTCGCCCGATTTACCTGCACGACTTACACTTGATATGTTTGCTACCTACTTTATCTCGTTTTTATGTTTTTCTCTGATTTTGACCTACCTGTATAAATCAGCAACCATGTCGAAAAGTCATTCTTTCAAATGGTTAAGTTGAAATACAGTAGACAATTATCTTCACGATACGCTGCTGTTGAAACTGGATTAACTGGCTCGGTCGGTCTACACCAAATGATGATAAAATGTACATGGAGAATGAAAGACATGTCTAAATTTCGACCAGGAGAACTGGAAATTGAAGTTTTTAGAGCCCTCATCAGTATATATGTGCGTACAAAATTTGGTTAAAATCCAAATATTCCCAGTAAAACTATCTGGCTGTGATTATTCCAGGTCTCCGCCAACTTTGTTCAGCCGAGTTCTAAAGAGACTGACCAGCAATAATGAGCCAGAACGCTGTTTTAAATATTTTTAAATGACATAAAATGTTGACAACAAAATTCATGGAAATGTTCAATAATATAAAGCTACACCATAAATCTGAATGAAATCCAATTATACCTTGTAACGCTAGGGTAAAAACCAAATTTTTATAAAGAGGACCACATTCTACCAGCTAATGATATTATATCCTTAAAATTACCATATTGCAGTATAGCTGGTTCAAAATATAAATCATCCTGGATCTTGCCAGTACAAAGCTGCACATCCAGTAATCATAGTAAAGTTATGCTTGGGAAACCACTCAGTGGAAGCGGAAAATCAGGGATATAACTCCTCTGTATCGCGGTTTAGAAACCCGGAAATGGAACTCATCAACGGTCTCATTAACACCATGCGCATATCAAATTTAGCTGAAATCGAACAATCCTTGTTTACGCTATGTTGTACCACGGTTTCAGGTGATCGGCAATGAGGGACCATAGCTACTACGAATTATATAGATAACGATGGAAATTAAATTCACATAAAGTTGGATGCAAATTAATTTAAAATGGAACTAATTCTGTTCCAGTTAACTTGGCTGTCAGAGAATCTGCCACCTTTAGTAAAGTAACCATTATAATGTGTGTGCTCGATTAAGACGAAATTCAGTTGGGCACCATTCCAAATATTTCTGATGT
Source organism: Megalonaias nervosa (assembly GCA_016617855.1). Taxonomy (NCBI): domain Eukaryota; kingdom Metazoa; phylum Mollusca; class Bivalvia; order Unionida; family Unionidae; genus Megalonaias; species Megalonaias nervosa. The sequence continues at coordinate 6,261 of JAECUM010019451.1, read as the reverse complement.
GAAACTACATCCATTGGAAAGGAACCCATGTTTTGACAATATATCACGTGGTCAAATGAACATATTAAAAGAAGTCCTGCTATTGACCTGGCATACTGAACTAATTGACGTCACCAGGAATATTCTGTGGAACTGTTCGATATGAAAATGACTCTTTCTTCTTAATCGTGGAATGAATATTAAAGAATAATCTTTCTTTAAGTAGCATTTTGAAAAAAAAAATACTATTTGAAAATGTCGGATCCGTAAACTTGGTATTTCATATGAAGTATATTAGGACTATTTTTCTTCATGCAGTAATTTGTATGTACAACGTTTAAGACAACATTAACTATTATTCAAAAATACATGTTTCTCTCTGTGTCTTTACCTTTATCTCTTAAAATAAGATGTATATTATTAACAGAATCTGAAATGAGTAATCATTTAATATTGAATTTCTAGCTTTGCGAGACTCCAGTGAGATTAACATTCTTCATCCGCGAATTATAATGGGAAATAACTCTTGCAATAATAATGGGAACATTCGTACACAAATCTTTAGATTACAATGATTCAACGGTAACTTCGACACCATTTGCATTCACAATATTGTCTCGTATATTCACAGAAGTTTGACATTTCGTAGATAAAAACAAGGAAAAGAGCGAAGTACTATAATTGATACTAAACATAGAGCCAGTTTCTGTTGTCTGGGAAATCGTTTGCTTATTTACTACCCATTTCCAAGACAGAACATGCTGTACATAAATCATGTTCGACGAAATACATAAATTTGTAGCATTTGAAATGGCATATATTTTCTTTTGGCTTAGGAAGAAAAATGTTAAAGTGTGCTTAGCCTAGTCCTCATCCTTTATTTCCAGACAGCTATCATTCCGCTCCAGACTGAGTCGCCTTTTTAGTCACCATTGCACGCCGTTGTCCTAGTTTTCAGAAAATTTTAAATCTCGCATCTGACCATTGTCCACAAGATCTTAGGCCAAATTTGACAACTTACCAAACAGTCGTCCAGTCCGTAAATGGCACTTCTACTTCTGTTTGCTACACTTTCATTGGATTTCAACAACTTTCCCCAAAACGACGTTCCTCACTCTCCCCCAAAAATTACCATCATATTGCAGCATCATAGCACACTTATGTATTATCCTGACTTTGGTCTTTTACCTTAACATTTGTTTTATAAATGCAAACCAAACAAACTTCTCTTTACTCGACTTTATACATTAATTCACTCTGCATGTATATTTTTCTTATTTCTGTTTCTGCAGCTTAAAAAAAGAATAAGTTTAGACAAATAGGAAACCAATTGAAAAGAAATGTCTGCATAAGGTATGAATTCTAATTATACGTGTACTTATAAGACTATTATTCGTAAAAATTCATGACTACAAAATAGTTCTGCGTCGCATTCACTCGTTACTAGTCATTCGGATATCAACGTAACTATATTCCGGTGTCATTTTGGGATCATGCACTAGGGTAAATTACAGTCTGATGTAACTACCTCCGGTACATATAGTAAACAGTACATGGAGTAGCATTGTAGCCAATCTGGAAACGTTTAACATTTTATTCATTTTATAAAGTCTCAAAAACTGACAGAGAGCTCTCTTTTTGAACACAGGTGCTGGAAGCGAGCTTGATGTTGAAAAAAGGCAATAATCTGAAGGAAAAATATCATACCAAGTGACAAAATTGCCTCAGATTACCCCCATGACCCGTTCTGACATAGGAGTATGATAGACAGGGTCCTATGTCAAAATGTGTCATGGGGGTAACATGAGGCATTTTTGTCACTTGGTATGATATTTTTCCTTCAGATTATTGCTTTTTTTTTCAACATCAAGCTCGCGTAGAGCACCTGTGTTTTAGAAATTTTGTTTACATTCTTGTGATCAGATTTATCACCCAAGTATTATGTTCTTTGTGATATTTAACTCGTCTTTTATATCGTAAGATACAGTCTAGTTTCCCTAATTTGCACAGTCTTTTCATTGCGATTTTTTAAAGATATATAATTAGTCTTTTATATCGCAGCATTCAGTCTACTGTTCCATTGATTAGTTTGCCTGATGCATTCCGGTATTTCACACAGGTACATAACTACTCTTTCATCAGCATTTGAACTGCTCTCAAGATATCTAGGCTAAAATTAATGATACCTAAACACATGCACATCCACCCACCCCGTTCTCGTTGGGACTACCTAAACATACATAAATATGTACATTGGAAACGTACATCATGAATTCAAGTATAGACATGGTATATCAAATATTATGGACAGATCATTAAATGTTCGGCCCGCATATTGCATATCTTAAGAAAGTATTCTTACGCAAATTTATAACAACAACCCACCCACCCACCCCAAAACCGATTAAAAAATGATCTTGAGAAAAATTGAAACAAATGGTCTGTCTGGAAAGAAAACCCCAGCCCTCCTTTTGAAAGATTGTATCTTATGTCTACATAGTAAGAAATAGTAGAATCTATTCTAATTACTCCAAGTAGGCATACAAGGTGAAGACTACTTCAGGAATGGTTCACGCATTTCTCCAAGTACACTTAATAGGTGAAGACTACTTCAGGGACAGTTCTGACATTGCTCCAAGTACACTTTTTAGGTTAAGACTACTTCAGGGATAATTCAGACATTGCTCCAAGTACACTTTTTAGGTTAAGACTACTTCAGGGATAATTCAGACATTGCTCCAAGTTCACTTACTACGTGAAGATTATACAGTTCAGACATTACTTCAAGTACTCTTACTGGGTGAAGTCTACTTCAGGGACGGTTCAAACATTGCCTCAAGTGCACTTACTAGGTGAAGATTATACAGTTCAGACATTAATCCAAGTACATTTGCTAAGTGATGGTTACTTCAGAGACATTTCAGACATTACTCCAAGTACACTTACTAGGTGAAGATTATACAGTTCAGACATTACTCCAAGTACACTTACTAGGTGAATATTATTATTAGTCTACTAGAGGCATACTGTACTACAGGAAAGAGTTAAGGGATTGTCCATTGAAGAATTTATGACAGGCGCGATTGTAATTTATTGGGGAAAAAAATTCTAACTCGTAAGTAGTGTAGTGGGACGATATACGGACAATGGGAATTAGCATTACAGACCCCCCCCCCCCCGGGTACGTTTACGGACACGATTTATACGGACAAAAAAATCACCCTGGGCACGTTTACGTACAATGGGAAAATACATTACAGACCCCCTGGGCACGTTTACGGACAAGATTTATACGGACAAAAAAATCACCCTGGGTCTGTCTACGGACAATGGGAATTTTGTATAGCGACTAGCACACCCTGGGGTAGTATAGCCTCAATGGGAATTTTGTATAGCGACAAGAGGAATGGCACAGGTAGGGTGACATCACGGTACTGGACAGTTGCAACAATGTAGCAAGGACCGTGACGTCATGCCACCTGTGTCATTTCTATATACAAACACGAATCATTCGCGTCCGTGTTTGTGGATATTATAACTCTCTATACACAAGCCATCAGTCAATCATCAGTACTAAAAACAGCAACTATAAAAAATCAGCCACTGTTTCCTAGGCTGATGGTTTATACCAAATTACTTAAATACATAGAATCACGAACCATTCGTGTTCTACATCAATTTAATTCCTTAACTCCTAGACACTTGCAACAATGTAGCAAGGACCATGACGTCATGCCACCTGTGTCATTTCTATATACAAGCACGAATGATTCGCGTTCGTTTTTGTGTATAGCAAGGACCGTGACGTCATGCCACGTGTGTCATTTCTATATACAAACACGAATCATTCGCGTTCATGTTTGTGTATAGCAAGGACCGTGACGTCATGCCACCTGTGTCATTTCTATACAAAGTTTGAATCATTCGCGTTCGTGTCAGTGAATAGTATAGTATAGTTTGTTTTATATATTCGTTTTTTCCCCATAGATTGATGAACATCAATCTATCCTACACAAATTATAAAATCGACTAAACAAATTTTTAGGGAAGAGAGAGAACAAAATATCTACACAAATAATAAAATCGAATAAATTTTTTTTTAGGCAAGAAAGAATTAATATCTTTTCGAGGCAATGGAGTGGCCCTGAAAAGGGCCTTTGGGTTTCTTCTTTGTCTTCTTCTAACTTCTTCTTTTCCTCCACCAACTTCTTATTTTCTGTCCTACACTTTTTTGACTTCCACTTTTGCTCTTCTTCTTTTCATTCTTTTCCTCCTCCTGTTTTTCCTTCTCCTCCTCCTTTTCCTGTTTCTTCCTTTTTTCATTTTCTTCTTCCTTTTCAATCTTTTCATTCCATTCTCTCATCCTTCTTTTGTCTTCTATATCTTCTTTTTCATCCTTTTCAATCTTAATCATTTCATTTAAGATCTCCTTTCCTCTCTTTAAATTATTTATCTCCATAGTCAATCTATGGGGACTATATGCCCCAAACTGCATTCTGACTAACATTTCCTCTACCATAGCTAGTGTGTCCACCACCTCCTGCAATCTGAGCATTCGTTCCCAGTTACTTGCCATGGCTGACTATTCAGTGTTGAATGGCGCGAATAGATTCGGATTATAGTCGCGTATGCACTCAGTGCTTCTGCGACTGATTGTGGCCCTAGGCTGGGCGACGGTCCCCTTAAGGGGGCGCTTGGCCCTAGGCTGGGCCTTTCCTGTGCCGTGTTATTCGGGGTATGAGCATGGTGCCATCATATCCCCGTAAATAAAGTGGACGTGCCTACATCGCTCCCAAACCGCAGACCCACCACCAGGTCTCCCACCGCGGCCCCCTTCCCCCGCGTCACCTCACCAAAGACGAAGCCCAACCTGCTTTATTTCAGCAGAGCAGACTTTGTGGTAATTGTGTCCAGTTGTTCCTATGGATGTCCCTATGCCAATTTTGTGTTAGCCACCTGTGCAATTTATCCAATTTTTGTAGGGTTGTGAATTTAGAATAAATTTTGTGTTTGAATTTCGCGTACTTAGCGTACTTATATGGTTCTAAATTTTACCAATCTGCTGGATGTGGGCCATCCTACAATTTAGCTCCGCCTAGGTATTGTTGGTTGTATGTTTTTGCGCCGCCGTCCTAAAGGATCATGATTATGTGGTATCGGTCTACCGTGATGAAAATGGAGACCCTTGGTTGAATTATTTTTGTGGGACAGCAGGCAGAGCCGCCAGGACTGTCCCTTGCCTTTGAGTTTGTCCGTGTCGGGTAGGGGGGGGGGGATTATGCCTTTGATTCGATACAAACACCTTTCTGCCGGGGACATGGTGCGAAGTCTTTGCTAGACATAGGCCTGTCCAGGTCAGGATCCCACCCAGGTATTGCTAGTTTAGCTTCCCTAGCACCTGTTTTGATGTTCCCAGCGAGGTGTTAGTGTGTGTGTGTGGGGGGGGGGCTTGGGTTTGTGGAGCAGCAGGAAGTGCTTCCTGGACTGCTCCTTGCTTTGTTGTTTGTCTGGCTAAACTGGCCATCCATTCTTTCTTGTGTACTTCCTGTCAGGGCCTTTTGACAGTTTGGCCAGTTACATCCTTTCTGAATGGCAGATTGTGTAGCTATTCGTTATACGTTATACATCTTTTCTGTACGGATTGGTTATACATCTTTTCTGTAAGGACTGGTTATACATCTTTTCTGTAGGGTATGGGTGGCAGATTGTGAAGCTATTATATCTTTTCTGTGGGACCCTTTTGGCAGGTTGATGAGACAAGTTTCTCTCCTTGGGAGGACCGTTAGATCAAGCCTCCTTTTCTGTTTCTTTCGTTGGTAGTTTTGACCTTGTCTCCTCCTCTGGTCCATTTTCTCTCTTTTTATATCTGAGGATGGTTCGTCCTCCTTCCTCTGGCTGTTTTTAGTTGTATGTTGTTCTGTCCTCTGGTCTTTATTTCCTCTCTCTATTCAGTTGTATGCTGTTTTGTTCGATTTGTCGTGATTGTTAGCAATAAAAAGGTTAAGTAAGATATACAGAAATTAATTTTTTTTCCCCCTCTCTGAATTTAGTTGTATGTTGTTTTGTTTATTTTGTCGTCAGTAAGAAATAGGTTAGGTAAAAAGGACTATATACACATACAGATATATATCTATACATACATACATATATTCCCCCTTTTTTTTTTCCCCATAAATAAACACATACATACATATATACATACATACCAATTTTTTTTTTCCATATATATATACATTTACAAGAACAATGTATTATTATTATTATTATTATTATTATTATTAT
>JAECUM010019450.1:0-42016 GCA_016617855.1 Megalonaias nervosa | reverse complement strand
TATATATATATATATATATATATATAGAGAGAGAGAGAGAGAGAGAGAGAGAGAGAGAGAGAGAGAGAGAGAGAGAGAGAGATGCCTAGTGGTTAGAGCGTCCGCTTCGGGTGCGGGAGGTCGTGGATTCGATTCCCAGCCGAGTCATATCAAAGACTTACAGAAATGGTACTAACAGCTGCCTCGCTTGGCGCTCCGTATTAAGAGGTTAGTGTTAGGACTGGTCGGCCTGGTGTCAGGATGATGTGACTGGGTGGGACATCATGTTACATGTCTGCGGCATGATGCCCCAGTGATATACATCACTATAAACTGGCATACTGCAGACACCGTAGCGATATGACTGAACAATTGTTAAAGCTACGTTAAAAATCCAACACATGCACCCATATATATATATATATATATATATATATATATATATATATATATATATATATATATATATATATATATGTATGTGTGTGTGTGCGTGTGCGTGTGTGTGTGTGTGTGTGTGTGTGTTGCGAATCAATATTCATGTTGATTACAGTCTTTCAGTAATTAAAGAGAGCTCGCACGAAATACACAGAATGGAAGCGTATGATAAATATATCAAATTTACAACACAAGCGAAAGACTCCACAGACTGTCACGCACATTGATCCAATGCATTATTTTGTATTACACGCAATCTATTAATATTGACGTATATTTTAATAGAGTGCTAATAAATCCGTAATGAATAATTTAGGCAGATCCTATTTAAGGATATAGCCATTTTAACGTAACCCAACATGTATTACAACACAAAACCGACAAAGTGTCCTGAAGAGCTATGTAGAAGGGTACAGTCAGGATGGGATGTTGCACAATACTGTCGTTGAGGATTTACTGATACTGATAGATCATTTTCCACCTTTACTCTTTTGTTCTTCATCTAGATTTGAGGCTCGCCATTAGATTATCACTTGTCTCTGGATCCAAAATATAGGTGACTAAGAAATATATGTCTCGTGTGTGATACCATTACTTAAGATTCAATAACAGTTTTGGTTAATTTCAAATACAGAAACAAATCAATTTTGTCTATGTGAAACATAATGATTTTTGGACTTGACAGCTATAGCCAATTCGACAAATATAATACTCCATACCCCACCAATAAGTTTTAAAAGAGGTTTGATACTGTGCACTGAAATACAAGCATCTGATCAAGAAAGACTTTTAATACAGCTATAGAAGTATAATTATTATTGTTTTATTTCAACGTTAGGTCAGTAATTTGCACCAGTAGCAAAGGATATTTTCGGCAAGCATGAAAACCATATAAAGTAGCAACGTAAGTGTTCACAAACCTTTTCGGACTCTCCCTCTTTATGATGTGATCGCAAACGCACACTTGATAATAGATTATATGATAAGCTTATAGATTAACTACTAGTCCACATAACATTCATTTGCAGATAAATATCAGTGCAAAAGTACAGTACATGAGATGCACATTTACTTTGTTTACAATGGTGTAACCATGTTAGCGGTGAACAGCGTATTTGAAACAAGGTCATAGCATTATTTTATGTATTGTTACAATCTGTTTCAAAAAGCATTTTTTATAGATACTGAATTGTATATAAAGAAGGTACTTTATTTTTTGAAAAATGATCAACAGTATGCCAAAAACAAGCTGCTCAACAACACATTTTATATGTTCGTGCTTATTGTTGCATTTATTGGAAGTGTTGCGATGCCAACATGTCGATATTTTGTACATACTTGTTGCTCAGCCTTCAAATGTCCAGCTGGCGTTATGCTAAATTCTTAACATTTTAAAGGTGTCTTCAAACTTTTCGCCGATTATTTTTTGAAATAACTTTTCAGATTCTTTACTTACCTTGTTTTCACAGACTGGCACTCGATTTATTTATCAAAACCAATATTTAAAGTTGCGATTTCAAGGAGCTAAAATATTCCGTTACAAGATGACTCATATCGTTATTTATGATGCGTGAAGAGAAAATTTTTGAACTTCAACGTTTAAATCAAATTTAGTTGCTGAAAAGAGATGGATTTAAAGACATGTCTCTAAGATGAAATAGAAGTTAAACATAAATAAACTAAGTCAACCTTGCTGAAAGTCACATAATAAGAAAATGTGGAGCGAAAACATAAGTTACACGAATGAGTGGTCATAAGGATAGAAAAAAGAAGCTTGTGAGCACTGGAATGAACACAAACAAAGTACACAAGACAAAGGAACAATGCTGATTAAAACGTCAGATTAATGATCATTAGAAAAATAAGAATATTAGAAGCACCAGAACAAAATATTGTATCAATATTCCTTGAAAGTGTCTCTTTTAGAGAGGGTTAAATAAATTTAAAGTTGATAGTAAAAGTGACCTATATATAGAGTGAGTTATTCCTTGTTCAACATTTAATGTTTCTAATGAGGAACAGCAGATAACTGTTCTAATGCAATGTATATGATGACCAGTGAAAACAGGTCAAAAGAATAATATGTCAAACCAATATATATGATGGCCAGTGAGAAGAAGAGAAACAAATTGCATATGATAGCCAGTGAAAACAGGTCCAATACAATGTATATTATTGCGAGTAAAAACAAGTCCAACAAAATGTATATGATACCAATTGAAAACATCTAACGCAACATGCATAATCCAGTGAAAAAGGTCAAACATAAATTTGTATACTAGCCAGTGAATATAAGTTCAAAGAATATTAGGTTAAGCACAATTGACGCAACTTAAACAGGTCCACAGAATAATAGGTCAAACAAATGTATATGATAGCGAAAAGAGTTAAAACGAAATGTCGAAGATAGCCAGATGAAACAGGTCAAGTGAATGTAAATTGAAGCCAGTGAAAATAAGTCAAATAATACTAGGTCAAACAAATGTATATGATAGCTGGTGAAAATAGGCCTAAAACTGTACATTACAGCTAGTAAAATCACGTTCACAAATGTATATGATAGCTAGTGAAAACAGTTTCATGGCATAATCGTAAAAGCCTATACTATATGAATATTTAAAACTAAATATGGAAGATAACTTGTGTTACTAGTTTTGTTGCTCCTGTTGATGTTCTTTTTACCTTATTTTGATGTCGGCTTACCATACAATTAAATATATAGGCTAATCAAAATAGAAAAATAAAGTTGTTTTTTTTATTATACACCTACTTAAAGCTTGAACAGCTCACTACCACCATCTCCCATCCAGTCCACTCCTTTTGCAACTACACCTCACATTAAATAGTATTCACTGACATAAAATACATCTTCGATTTGAGAGAACAATAGGAACACTTTGATCTGGCATAATCTTTTGCAATAAATTACCGCTATGACATTTTGTAAACTAATTCAATAAATTACAGTTCAACTATTTCATAAACCAAAATAATGAGGTTTGGAACTTTACCATAGGATGAGCCTGAAAGGGTTATCGTGATGTTTCTTCAGAGAAAGCATTTTACACCAAGTGCCTCCGCAATAAATAACCTACCTGTGTTGCTGTGCCCTAAGACAAAGTCATTAAGGACCAAAACGAAAATAAGTCATATTGATATGTGTGTTAACAATGTTGTCATCGTAGTGCAAGGGACATAACTTTGTAAAGAATCAAGCTTTCTTGAGACGAAGCGTTCAAGCATCGCATAACATGATGGCAAATATAACTATTATATATATATATATATATATATATATATATATATATATATATATATATATATATATATATATATATATGCGTTTCCGGAATAGTGCTTCACGATTATCCGTATTTTGAGAAATACTTTGCACATTCAGAGAAAATATTCATCTTTTCTTCGAGAATTTGTTTATTTCCTTCTTTTCTTCCGGAATTAGATAATACCATATTAAAATATACAATATTTAAGTCGTGTATAAATGTATAAAATACATCTCAACATCTTGACGCTAAATGAACGCAATTTAAATTAGTACCATGCACATTTCTTTAAAAATTATAGTCATTTCGTGTAGTGACTTCTTGTGAGAAAATAAGCAAGACAGATTCTTATAATAAGCTGTAGAATAAAGCGGTTGTTTTACATCCATCACTTTAGATTTGTCTTGTTTTGATCATATATTGTTTAAGACTTTCTTTTATTTATTAAATACTCATAATTTCTGCATGTTGCACGTGTTTCTTATTACCGGTAAAATACATTTTCAAAGCTTAATTTTTTTAGAACGATTTCCTCTATATTTAGTTTTCTTTTATTTATTTATATTCCATATAATACAGATAGTAGATAAATAACTAAAGTTCCATCCATCATATACTTCATTAATATATTAAGTAATATCTCAAATATTGCAAACATTACCCACGTTTCGGATGAATTTGGAATCGCTCTGACAATTGCCACATGAACCGACATTGTGAGATCTGCTCATTTTGCGCAGTGATATATAACTCCTCTCTTAACATGTGCATAATTTGTATCTTATATATATATATGTGTGTGTGTGTGTGTGTGTGTGTGTATGTGTGTTCCTTATTTACTTCTTTCTGTCAATAACATAAGTATGTGATAAATTTTATTAGGCTAGCCTCTCGATCATGTTTATTACTCCATCGCATGTTAATCGGTGTCATGTGGCATTAAGATGAAATGATCATTAATGCTTATATTGTGTAATAACAGATACAGGAATAATTTCCTGAAAATACGTTTAAAACAAACTTTATCTTCCTCGTTGGAATTTATCGTGTCTCATACAGAGCAAGGAAGTGATGAAGAGATGTACTTACCATCATTTCCTTTTGTAATCAGAATCGCTCCATTTAGTCATAGCACACACCCATTACTGCATATGCTGCATTGAGTTTTGGGAGGAAATGTGATAGATTGATAGCTACTATCAATATTAACTACGGCTTTTTATTGATACTATATGATTGTACAGATCATTGAGGAAAATGTTGTTATTGTTTAGTTTCCTCATCATCCTCTATACGCGCAAATCATTTTTTCAGTTTTATTTCTTGCGTCAGCATGCAAATAGGGAGTAAGCTTGATCGCTAGTGGACGTTTCGATTGTTTTGTATGTTTTCCTTTTTGCCTTAAAGTTTCGTTTTCTTCGCTTGAAAGAAAACAAAGGTTTAATTTCAGAGCTGTATGCACTGGAATGTGTTTCGTGATGCTTAACCTTGACACACAACCTGCACAGTCACCAAAATCCTGTACATCCCAACCCTCCCACCCCCAACTCTTTTCCATTTCCATTCGTTGGGAAAGTTTTGATTTTGATGCTGACCAAGAGGGGTTAACATTATACATTAATTTATGACACATTGGTTTTAATTTTAATATAGATTGCAAATGGTAAAACACGGATCAAAAGAGCCAATGTTTAACGTAATGAGTTACTATATGTATTCAGTCTTCACTTCATAATACCTATGTATGTATGTATGTATGTATGTATGTATGTATGAACGTACGCACACACGCACACACGCACGCACGTATGTATGTTTGAATGTCTTATCTAACTTAAATAAATAAGTAAATACCAATATTATGCTACCTAACAACTGTGTCCGTACAGAGATTATAATGTTTTTAGAACAAATCTTTTATCAATGTCTGTTAGAAAAATTCTTCGTTAAGTGCCTTGCCTAAGCTCTGAAGTCGTAGCCATTCAGATTAATACCCGATATAATTATTGATGTGAATAATGTATAACGTGGCCTTCTTCCATTTGGTCATGCAGTTATAGTTGACTGAACTAGGGACAGTATCCAATTCTAAAGATAGTGATTACGAAATATTGCCAAGGAAGAGGGACGTACTGTTAGTAGGATCTAACTGGCTGCCATACGGCTAGATATATGTTGGCATTTGGCCTGAGCCGATTTGGCAAACAATATTCTATCATGGGGTCCTAGGTTTTGGCCACTTAAATACTTGCTTTCACCTTTTCAAAAATATACTCGTGACACTTTTCATCTCATCTTAAACTAATGCTATTTTCGCTGCGAAAGCATATCGTAAAACAACAACATACGTTTCCATGGAAAATATGACAGTACAGTGCACATGAAAAAGTTAAGATGGCACAAATGTAAAATTAAATAAGATGATCTCATTGTTGTGCACAACTGGTGGATTACGTATTACAATTTTCCATTGTCGCTTAAAAATGTTGTATGTCCCCTAATTTTAAAGGTGGGGACAGAATGTCCCCTGCCTTTGGAATCCAAAGTGTAACACTGTATACTCTATATATGCGCCTACTTTTTCATTATCCCTGTGTGAGGGTCCTCGTGATACACATGCAGCTCATCGGGTACATTAAGCAACTCAGTCTCCAAAACATAGCATTGATTTCACGCTGTAATTGCTGTTCACAACTGTTTCTCCAACTGAAAAAAAGTTGACTTGACTGAAGCAAGGGTATGGATTAAAATTTTTAAGTTGTGTAGTGAATACATACTAGATTGTAAATATGTGCCTGGTACATTCTGTTCGAGATAAAAGGTGGTATAAGATTCATAATGTATACCAATCTAACTATAGTTGTAGAGCTGAAAGTTTGGTGGAAGAATTCCTCCCACACACACATTTTTTTAAAAGGGGAGAGATTTTGTGAATATGAGGTTATGGTGGGAAAAGGTTAATGAAGAAATAAGTAGGAGATCTGTCACTATAATGCATTTGTATGAGTATTCTGCTATCGAACATCTTAGATTACACCCAACACCCTTTCAGGATTTAAAGTAAATGTTGTTAGACCTAGAAGCTGATATAACTATTACGATGTGACCAAACACCTACTAATCTCGTTGTGACTTAACTTAAAAGCAAATATTGTTCTTTAACAAAAAAATAAAATAAAATAAAAGTCTCCAGCTGAAAAGAAACGTTGATATAAAACTAAAGACAATGTTCAAGACAAATCATTGAAATAATTATTGACCAATATGTAGATTCAGGTTGGAGTCTCTGCACTTTGCAATATCATTGGACAACATGGCAGCAATTTAAACAGCATGAGGTCTTTGACCGTTTCATGGTGAGATGAATAAATGGTATCCACGTTAGCGGGAAATATAATGTAGTGAAATTTGTAACGTACTTATACTAGAATTGCTGTTAGTGAAGCCATTCTACCAGTTACCACTAGCAATGCCATTTATAACTACTATAGATGTAATTATTTGGAAAAACATGAAATTGGATACAAAACCAATGGTTCCCGTTGGTGGCATATATTAACAAGCGCAGGTATTATAGGGCCAAGCAACAGCAATAACACTTTGTTTCCTAAAACAGGCTTTCGAAATGTTGTGTCAGGATGTTGTGGGGTTTTCAAAATTTGTTTAATTATAAAATTCTTTTATCTTACGGTTTTTATTGATGATCAAACTAAAGAACTATAAATAATGCACTTTGAGTAGTCTATATTCAATGCTGAAATAACACAAGAATCCAGAACAACTCAAATATGAAAATTTCAATAAATATCGCTGACATAAAAATCACGATGTCAGAACACAGTGGAGTCTGCAGAATTTTAGAACAGAGACTATCTGTAGCTAGCGGTTGAGAGTAAACCACGAGTGACTAAAATCGACTTGCCTCTGGCTTTTCCAAAGCATGTAGCAACATAAATATAGAGCACCTTTAGATCTTTGCTTTTCCAATTATTTCAATTATTTTTGTTGCATGAGATCATTTAATTTCACCAAAATAAAAACCATCATATTTCTTCATAAATCACTATGCTGCACCGCAGTAATATTCCATTATTTAATGCCATATTGCAAAACATCACCATTGTGTCTGATATAAATGGAGTGGCACCCCATCCCACCCCACTCCCCTGCCCATTTTATTGGTCCTCTCTGCCATCTTGAACTGCATTATTAGCATGTTTTTAAACAGTCAATTTCCACATGTCTGGGTAGATAAACTGTTTCTTTTAATTCTTTTTTAAATCTTAATCGCATGCTTAATTGATTTTAAATCACATTGTACCAAGACAAAAAGTAGAGTGCGAGGAGTATATCCTCGTTTAGCTTGACTCCAAAATCAAAGCAAGTTACTGCAAATTGTATGGCTTGGAAGCATATGTTAATCTAAAGTTCCCAAACTCCAACAGAGACTAATAGATTGTTCTTTATGCCATATTAACATTGAACAAACTTAGCTTTATTTTTCTACCACATTCATATTAAATAAAACCTATTTCTGGTATAGGCTAGTTTATATTAGTAAAATCCAGTGCAACTATAAACCTTACCATTTCAGAGCTGTTGTTCCATCGCTTTACTCCTGTGGCACTCCTTTATCATACCAATAAAGAAAGGCTGACTTTCGAGCCTGAAAATCTTAAAAGGGAAAGTAATAACCATTCAATAACCCCTTATTTAGCACACAAAACCTCTTTCCAGGAAGGCATTTTTTCGTTCAATTTCATTACTAAAGTGATGCTATTCCCGTTCATCACTACCTGCAATATTAACTGAAGTACAGCCCTGAGGACAGCCTCATGTTGATATGGATTAAACAATTAATGAGAAGTTCTATATGTATTCAGTGGGTATGATACGAAATAACACAAAACTACAAAGATGTAAAATGAAGGCAATTAACATTATTATGCATATTTAATTAGTATTATTTGTTGACTTTTCTTAATGATCACATCTTATGAATATCTGTATTTTGTACATGAACTTATCCAAAATCAAGTTCAACGTATACCTGACCAGGGATATTTATTTTGTAAACAAAAACTATTTAGCCAAATAACATACCTATGATTGTGGATTAAATATTCAATTCATTATTAATGGTAAACATGTTTGATTCTGACATTCGAAAGATCTAGAATGGAAATTTGTTTGCCGAAAATGATAATTGGCCTAGGTAGAAGGTACATAATCTTGTTTACTTGAAATATTACTCATTCTTACCTTAAGATCCGATGCAGAATCATTTGTATTGTCTTGTTCATTTTTTTATTAGGTTGGATTAATGTATTCAAATATTATTCTCTGGAATTACAAAGTGCTCAACAATAGTCTTGGTCTGAAACGTTAATTTGGAATTATAGTGAATCGAAACAAGACAGTTGTAGATTATAGTATTGTGTTATGTCAAAAACTGTTATCACATCTCCACTATGTAGGCCACTGGCACATTAGCACATTGGAAACTACAGGCAAATGAACATAATCATTATTGGAATTTATTTGGAATATCACTGGAATTCAATTAGAACTTCATATATTTAGATATTTTTGGACTCTTTGGGATTTAATTCACAATGATGTAAGATTTTTCTAAATTTTCACTTCCTATACTAAGGAAATAAATTATTCGTTGCATTTTACTGAACTTACTGGTTTTCGATCTTTTCTGGTACTTAGTTTAAGACCATAGCGTTGTGGTAGCATTAGATTAAACCATATTTTTTTATAAGAGCAACGTCAGTTACTAGAAAATAATCATTTTGTTTTTTTCAATTTTGTGTACGATATTGCCATAGTGCACTGTTTGAGAGAATAATTGACATTATTGGATAAAGATTACGTTTAATCCAAACGTATATTCTGTGACTGAAACTGTGCAACATTTCTCCCAGCCATTTTGTTTCTTGATCGTCCTGATGTAGTTATACTGGTCTTAGAGGTAAATACTTTAATGCTAGCTGCCATTCTCGTAGACCCCCATCATACATCTACAGACAGGATCATTATTAACGCTAACCAACGCTTAGTGCATTTGCTACTAGATTACAACAACCCAGCCGCAGCTATCCGGTGGAGTTGTACTAATTACCGCCGGTCCCTATCATAACAGCTAAGAAGTAGTCACGAGGCGGCATAATCTTTAATGGTTAATTGATCTCTGTATTCTATTATATGAATACCTCCCAGCATCCTGCACTTCTCGAGGTACAAACACTTTTGCAGATCAATCGGACAGGTGCCATGCTACTCATCGACTCATCGCAATTATTGTCAATACAGTCTTTACTCACTTGCAACTAGCCCGTTCTACTGTCCACAAGTACTACTTTCTTTAGATTGTGCAGTGACAATTGTAACATCTATTATATCGACTACTTCAAATTCGAAATTATAATTATTCCTAAATAATATCAGACATGGTTTCAACACTCAGTAGTTAAAAAGTGAAATAAATAATCTTATTGTGTGTTCGATGAAAATGTCTTCATTCCATCAGAGCATCAGTCCATTCTAGGGACGCTTGTGTTGTAAATGATAAGAAAAAGTGCATTAATATTTAAACTGACATTATATAATTTCATAATTAAGGACAGAAGAAGGGGTGATATTTTTGTTCTAAAGGTAAATTTTCTGTTTTCAGTGAGATTTGTACTTTGTTTCAAGCGAAAAAGGGGTTTCATTGAACCCTAATTCACTCTGAATCAGACTTGATGATGCACGATACGTTATGCATCACATCACATGTACTCAAATCAGATGGCATACTCAGAAAATTGAAAGATATACATAGGATAATGGTTAGTCTTGGAAGAAGAGAAAGGAAGAAAAGCAACGCAGCTTTCACATAAATATTTCCTTGTTCATTTCCGTCTTTGCATATTAGTGCAGTTAGTTCTTTCCTCCTCCTCTCATGAATAACGAGAACAGTGCACGTCTGGTACACAGAGATAAGCCTTACGTTGCAAGATCAGACTACACGTCTGGTACACAGAGATAAGCTTTACGTTGCAAGATCAGATTCATTTTCTTCCTCAATATTATACATCAGGTCATAAAACTGTCTTGTATTTTCACCAATGAATCTCCCCTTCATAAAAAGCTTTCGGCTAATAGTAAAAGGGGGGACTTACTTGACCCCAGTAGCCAAAGAATCTTGTAATCTGCATTAGAATGTGACATTGGTCTCCACTATTTGATGACTTGTTTGTCTTTATTTTCTTTTGGAATGCAAATAATCATTCACAGAGCTGAAAGTCTGAAAAATGTGTTGGGTATCATATCCAGCATTTAGAAATCTAGTGAGAATGCCGCGTAGTATTTCGAAAAGAATGTCTATAATTCAACTGTAAATCCATCGGAGCTTGCTAGTGCTTGTTTAATTTTGTTTAATTTTCAGTGCTAAAGCATATTCTTTAAATGTTAGATTACCTTCACAGGAGTTTCTATCAAATTCTAAGAGCTTTTTTATTATCATTCAAAACTATGATATTGGTTTTGTAAACTGTTGTTGTTTTTTGCTTTTGTATATTTTTTCATTAAAAGCTCGTTCTGTAATAAACTCTTTTATTAGTGTTATTCCTCTTTTCAAGGATACATGTATTTTGAATTTTGCATTCACCTGACTCATACCACCTTACTTTTGATTGTAACATTTAACCTTCCACCTCCTTCTTCTCATATCCTTTAAATCTTCTTGCTTTTGTTAAGTTCTATCATAATATTGGGGCGTTATTTTGATTCACTAACGTAGTTGTGTGTGTGTGTGTGTGTGTGTGTGTGTGTGTGTGTGTGTCCATACAATAACATGTTTTAACATAGCTTTTACAATTTTGCTAATATCTCCATGATGTCTGCAATGTAGCAGGTTATAATGATGTCCAACACTGTTCATTCTGCCCCAGACATGCATCATCATAAACAATCCAGTCATATTATCCTGATTCCAGGCCGATCAGTTCTTACACTAACCACTTAGTGTTAAGCGCCATGCGAGGCACCTGCCAATAGCATTTGTAGGAACTTTTGGTGTGACACGGCAGGGGGTTTCGAGCCAGCGTCATCCAGCATCCTAGGCGGACGCTTTAATCACTAAGGCCACCGGAACGGTCCCCTAAAGTATATAAGGCCTATATTTCAGCTTCAATTTTCCTGAAAATTCGTTTCTCCTTCTTTGGATATGAATAAGTTATTGATTTTGAGCTGTCATTTTTCAAATACTGCTTTATATGACCTTGAACTCCAATATATGTAAATGGCTGTTTCTTAACTTAACAACCAATACAAATATCAAGTAGACAGTTTAATTTCCGCTGGAACACCCATTTTTCTGAACTCAGATCCAAGTAAGTAATAAAGTTGTTTCCAAATGATCCACATCGACAAACATGCCAGTCATGGAGTAGAGATATGAACATGTGGTTTTGTAAAAGTAATTAAGTGGGGCTGTTTAGCGACAATGGAAATCCCAGTCAAAAAGGTGCTGGGGCTGTTTAACGACAAGGGGAATTTAACATGTGGAATATTGGGGTTGTTTTGCGACAATGGGAATTTAACATAGGTTGGATTTGTATAGGGACAATAGGAATGGAACAGGTGGGGTGACGTCACGTTACTGGACATGGGCAACAATGTTGCAAGTGGCTGACCTCAATCGGGCCAAGCAGTGACAGCGGGGAAAAAAGCTATAACGCTTGGCGGGGCGGGTAAGTTCAGCTAGTTGAGCGGTGAAACTATACGAATAATAACGCTTGGCGGGGCGGGACATATAACTTGTGTTACGTATAGGTAATTAAATTGCTTGTTTGTTAGTTTTAAATTCTTTTCTCTTATTTTTGTTTCATTACAATTTATTGTAAGGATAATATTGTTACTGGATTTGATATTTTCCCAGTAAATTTGGTCTTTTGTTTTGACCTGAGTAGAACGCAAATATTTGCTTCATTTTGATTTATAGCTAACCTAGTTCTTGACCTTGGTTCTGATTTTGTAAACATTGAATGAAAATGATTGGTCATTACCAAGGTCATGTTCGGCCCACGTGTTAGCTAAGTTATAAACAGCCTTTCTTTTTTATTTACTTCCAGCGTGAGAATCTGATTCTTAGATAGGGCTATTCTAGACTACAGGTGAAATGGCATTTTTTTTTACTGCGCTGTTCAAATTAGTGATCACATAGTTAAAACAGACGTTTTCTAGTAGATTTGTCAGTCGTATTTTACACCTTTAGAGTTCAAGGTGTTTTTTATGTTGATGCCAGTTGATTTAGGCTTCATCTATTTTGTGGATTTAATAAATTCTTTTCTCTGGGAAATACATAAGTGCTCTTCTTTATAAAAATTCTTGGACAAAGAAATTTAGTGGAAATTTATTCTGGAATTCTAAACTGGAACATTATAAATTGTGATTCAACGAGGAACTGTTGCCATCAGTACAACGACCTCATCTGACGTCATCGCCTTCTATACTGGAACTTCATCGAGATTCGAACCTGATTCAACTTTTAGAACTGTTTAGCGATAGGACTTATTTTTGAATTCTAGGATCAATTTTTGGATTATATTCACAAACCGTAAGTCCTATTTCATATTTTTACCTTGTTGTCTAAGGAAATAAATTATTTTGTTAAAACATACAAAGCTTGTTGGCTTCACTCTTTTCTTTTGTTACTTTTTGACGAGACTACACGTAACACTTGATATAACGCATGTCGGGGCGAGTAAGTCCAGCTCGATGAAACTATGCGAACAGATTAGAAGACTAGGAATAAAAAATAAGTATATTACTCGATAGACATAAACAAACAAACAAACTAACAAATAAACAAAGACACACATATGGCAAAGAGAGTAGATCTTTTCGAGACATATGAGTGGCACTGAAAATGGCCTTTGGTTTCTTCTTTTTCTAATGTCTTATATTTCTCCATTAAACCTCTTATTTCTTCACTACTTTCTTCTTTTTCTTCTCATCTGTCTTCTCTTCTTCTTCTTCTTCCTTCTCCTTCTCCTCCTTTTTCCTTTTTTCATTCCTTCTTCTTTTCCAATTTTTTGATTGCATGCTCTCATCCTCTCTATGTCTTGTATTTCTTCCTTTTCCTGTTTAATCATGACCTTTCTTTAAATTGTTTATTTCCATAGCCAATCTGTGCGGGCTATAAGCCCTAAACTGCATCGCGACCAGCATTTCCTCCACCATATCTAAGGTATCTATCACCTCCTGCAACTTGATAATTTTCTGCAAAAGGATGGTTGCCATTTTGTATTCAATGTTGAATGGCACGAATGAAGAACGCTTCACATAATATATGTCTCAAGCACGGATGTTAAGGAAAACATCCCCTCTTACCAACTATCCATACCACCTACTAAACAATCCAGTGATGAGAATGCTAACCTAACAACATTTTTTTATATAAAACAACACACTCACATAGAAAATCCCACTTTATTTACTATCAATACATAGTGGAGAAGAAATTTTTTTATATACAAAACACACCATTACCTACAATCATCTCAGCAACGATTAAACATTTGGGTAACTGTCCTTGGAACAGATGGTCTTCGATCTTGGATCGGAGTCTAGCGGCAATGGTGAAACTTTTCACTTCCAAGCATCGTATCAAATACTTGGCGTCGCACGTAAATTCTGGCTTCTTGGATGACGGTTTTGTAATTGGCATTATCAGCCATCAAATGCAAAGCGGCACTTCTGCGATTCAGTCTCAGACGGACATCCACTCCGTTCAGCAGATACTTTTCTTGCAACCCCATGTCCAAATACAAGCGATCCATCAGTTCTAAACTACGGCTTTCTTTGATTTTCTTTTTACTTTCAATAAATCCAGTATTGTCTGCATCTAGCTTGTTGAATGTTTGTCCATCGTGTCAGGTTTCCATACCACGCAAGTATCCAGATGAGTCTCTGGGTTCTTTTCCGTACGTCAAGAGATTTTCCATGTACGCTTGGTACGGGTAAGTATCCATGATGTTACTGACCAGTTTGTTATTCAAGTACAAATCCACCTCGTTGAACAAGAAATGCATGAAATTGTTAACGGGGGCTACATTATCCGCATCCGTTAAATTGGGACCGTCCGTCGATGTGTCGATCACTTTCACTTTCAGGTAGAAGTAACTGCTATTCAGATCGATGTAATCTTCGGGATGTCCTTTGATTTCAAATTCGATGGGAGCAAAATAAGTCAAAGAGGACATGGGATGAAATTCTACCCACTGGGATTCTTGCATCGTCATCATGATGGGTGGCATAGCAAACAGATCCAGTTCCGTCTTGGAAAAGACGCAAGGCTCTCGGTGCATAATTTTTTCTTTCTCCCTCTGTTTCTTTTTAATAATCAAAAACGTCTAAGTCTTGGACGGATCTGCTTCTCTTGGTCTTTCTAGCCCTATGGGTGTGAAATCCACTGAAGTGGTGTTTTCGTCGTCTCTTTATGCCTTGTCCTTGCTGTGGCGTCAGGGAAGCAGGAATATCAGACTCGGCAGCGTCCAGGGCATTGATAGGACTTTCTGGTCGAGTGAAAATGTCATTGCCGGTTTGAAGCAAGACATTTTTGCCTGCTCTCAAGAAAGCTTCTTTGGGGTTTTGTTTGTTGATGATGACATGTTGGAGAAATTCTTTGCCTTGCGTCAAAGCGGCATCTTTCAAGGCGTTCAATCTTCGTGTCACCAACGGTTTCAAAACGGGGGCCACCGAACGAAACGACGATTTCAGCATATCTCCTAAACCATGCCCTCGCTGTCCAGCGACTCCTCGGTACAAGGGATACATGACTTATATGGCGCTAGAGAATCGTTTTCGAATATAGAGTTTCACCGTTACTTTCCATTTGGTGAATGGAATATTTTGTCCCAGATCTCCTTCTATAGCAATGTTGACAGTGTCGAAATACGACTTACTGACGGGCAAATAGTCAGGATGTACAAACTCGCAGTGAACGTGATAGGTGTTTCCACATTCTTCCTCAGCGTTCATGTCAGAATCCACTTTACCAGGAATGACTCGCAGTAACGGCACGGAAGTGTGTCCCACCACGTTGTACTCCACCACATCGGAGTACACAAATATCAAATTCAGTCCGTGGTTCAGTTCTACCGAGGAACGAAACTGCTTTGCAAAATCCGAGTTGATGGCAATGGTTGGCATGTGTCAACCCTGGAGCATCCTGAGGTCTCCACCCAAAATGTCAAACAATTCAGGACAAAATCTAATACATACCAGTTTGCTCTCCGGAAATTTCATCAGTAGACTACGAGCTACTTTATTGTAATCAGTGGTGATATTTTGTTTGTCCAAGACTCTGCTAAACAAGGCATTGAATGTGTTAGCAGTTGCGCTCACCAGATGTTGACCGTTAAAATAATAGATTGCAGGAATGTGCAACAGATAGGTGTACCATTTAAATCTGTCGGTCGGTAATTGTATCTTAGCGTCACCTACAGAGCCTGTGTGATTTTTGAAGTAATCTTGTACTTGTGCGTCATTTTCATCGACTGCAACAGTGTTTTGATTTTCAATGATATTTAGAATTTGTGTAGGGTGAATGATTTCCACCAAAGCCACTTCCCAATGGGCTTCGTGATCCAATTGGATGGCCTGGGGTAATTTGGCCGTAAAACAACACAATGTGTTTTTGGAAAACACATCCATGGAACTGTCACTGGGTAACGTCAAGTACAATTGGTTATTAATAATTACAGAGTTCTGCTGTCCCAGGGATCACTCGAAGTTAGAGGAGTGTCTAAAAGAGCATTGTGGTTGGGGTGGTTACTGTTGACTGACGTTGGGCACAAGACTCCTGTTGTTTCCGTTAGAAGAGTATTTCAGGGACGGATTGGGGAGAATGTAACCGATGCAGCTGCTCAGTAAAATGGTCCACAATTCTTTGCCTCCTTGTTGCAAACTCAGATTTGCAATGGCAGCACCAATGACACAATACACCACTAAGATTTGGCAGAAAAAGACTATTTGCGTTTTAGGCACACGTTCTCCACACCAAACCCACAAGGGTTGCTTTTGTAGATCTTGCAAAGAACTGGGAGAAGGAGTGGTCACTGCCGTGATAGCGGTTGAGGCTGTGTTGAAGGGCATGATGGTCATTTCTTTTTATAGTCGATGACTTGCGAAGCGTCGATCCAAGAATCAAAACTGAGAGGATAACCTTTCCAACGTACATTGATTTCTTTGACACGTCGTTTTCCTACTTTACGGGTTCTTTGATCGAGAATGCTTTTGATGTCGTACACTTCGTCTTCATTTTTGGTCACTAGTCGTAAATCGGGCAAGTGAAACGTTCCTTTTAACACTTCCCTCTTCATGACTTCCAATCTATAGACGGCGGAATGACGACCACGCATTCATCCAGTGACACGAAACAATTCGGTGGTCCAGTTGGGTAAGTAACCTTTGTGGAAAGTGCGTTTGGTTTTGCCAATGAACACCCAATCTCCCGTCACTTCACCTCCAATGCTCCGATGGTAAGATTGGTTTTACGCTTAGGCCAGGTGCGGAAAGACGTCGATTTACTTGAGAGTGTGTTGATGCGTAAAATATTTCCACATGAGTTCTTTCAAGGTACGTTGAAAACGTTCCACGATGCTGAATTGGGTTTCTGGATTCTCGTTGGTGAAAAAAATGAATGTCTCGTTTCTTCAATTCTTTTTGGAAAGCTTGGTTTAAAAATTCGGTGCCTTTGTAGGTTTGCCATCGAAGAGGGTGACGACCATTTTATTTTAACACCAGTTTGAGGGCTCGCACTAACTCAATGCTGGATTTGGAAGTCAATGACACGACCCAGACAAATTTTCAAAATACGTCGATGACACAAAAGAAATATTTGTTGCCACAATTGTAGGTGGCCAAATGAGAGACATTGGCAAATCGGCTTGCCATTGATGATCGATGCTCTCCACTCTGGTGCGACTTCTGAAAACGTTTCGTCGAATGGGTTTGTGTAAGGTGTACGTGGCTTGTTCTTGTAACAATCGTTGCACTTGAGATAAACGGACACTTTTCAGTTGGGTTTTGGCACCACAATACAATTTCTGAACTCCTCCGTGACCCGCAGGATGGTCTGGATCGTAGTAAATGCTGGCTAACACATTCTCCATCAGGAATTGTTTTTAATAAGTCACCCTCTCTTCACGGATGCTACTCTGGATGGGGTGAGGTGGTGGTTTGGAAACGGCTTTGCGTGTCCGATGTGCCACGGGAGTAGAAGTCGAGGGTAGTAGTGGTGGTGGAGGAAATGGGATTGCTTTTGTCTTCTTTTCTTTTTTCTTATGATTTCCCTTCTTTCTTTTTGACTTCTGTCGAAGGATGAATGGATATCATCTTTATAACCCAAGCTTTAAGTTCATGTCGTTTGGGTTTGGGGGAAGGGGTCAACAAGGACACTGCAATCTTACTAGGGATGGGAGCTGCCGACGGTGATTCAAAGACTTCTCGTGCCTCTTCTTCCTCACGCATCCGTGGGGCTGCGTCTGTCTTGGCCACGGGGGGGGGGGTGCTGGACATTTCATTGAAGCCTTAAAATCTTTGCGTTGGCAGAGCTGTTTCGTCTAAAGCTTTCTGGTGAAAGAGTCGAAGTCGTTGCAACACTTGACCATACCGATGCGATTTTTCCGTTTCTGACAAATCGCTGCGATCCATCAACGTTTGCAATTCGTGTTGTAACTGGGACATCTCGGTCAAATGAGGATTGGGAGGTAAATGCGGAGTCCGTTGTTCTTGCCAACGATGGAATTACATCCATCGTTTGTAAGGCACTAAAGCCAGTTTTTGTCCTTCAATCTGATTTCAGTGGTCACGTCTGAGATCTTTTGACTCCAGAGTCCTCCTTTTATCTTCTTGATCCTTTTTATCTTTAAGCAATTTCTGCAGCAGTAGCTCCTGCGAGTGATGTAATTGCTGGTACCAATGTGGCTTTGAGTATGGGTGTTAACAACAGGTGCACAAAACCTCGGGGTTGTACCAACATCTTTTTCTTATGACGGATGGGTATTTTCTTTTTGACCATTTGGTGAAGAACGTGTCGAAGCTTGGCTAAGTATTCCTTCTGATGTGGAGAGAAAGGCATTTTGCCTTTCAAGACATTCAGAGAACATTCGCACACGGTATCGATGACGTTTTGGGGGGAAGTTTGAATCATTTGTTTCCGCATGGGTGGAGGGGTTTTGGACAGGACGGACAACACGTCTCAATGTTTGGCTAAACGAGGACGCAGTCCTTTCCTTTTCTTTCCTTTGGGGTAGAAGACGGATGGCTTACGGGTATTGATATCTTTGTTTGTTTGTTTTGTTTGTTCTAGGGTACACACAAAAATACACTGACGTCGATGACTTCGCACGCGTCTTTTTATCTTACTTTGTTTGGACTATCGCTTCGTCAAGCAATCCTCTCCTTTGGTTGCTTCTCTTTTTCTTTAGGCGAGTGTGTCTTTTCCGGGGTAGACGTCGATCCTTGGCTAAGGGTTTTTTGGATGACAAGACTGTCCACTTCTTTTTCCTTTTCATTTTTGGACAGGAGAAAGACGATGGTGGTGGTGTTCACTCCTTTGAGGAACATCATTGGGCGTTCAGGAGCAAAAAACACTGATACCCATTGTTTTGTCCTAAGACATTTTATACAGTAATGCGTCACTCATTATCTTTACGTCGTATCAACTTGATGACAGGCATCACACGTCGTGGAGCGGATCGCAACGGATTGAATCGGGACAGTTCTTGCTTGGATAAATCCAGTAAATTCTGTAACATGCCCAATCTCTCTTGGACTTTGATGTTGGGGGTAAGTACTTTGTGAGTAGCTGCCACTGCAGCTAAAGAGGAGTAGGGTGTCACCGCTGGAAGGAGAAGTTCTTGGAGAATCGGGTTTAAATTGTTTCATCAAATTAGGCAGAACGGGTGTCAAATTGGATTTCGCTGGCATAACCAGCAACGGAGAAGTGGAAGAACCTGAGGCTACTGGAGACGCGGTCACTGTCGCTGCTGGTCGTAATTTGGGGATGTAAGTTGCACCCTGGTCGAAGAGCCTCCCTTGCGGCTAGAAGCAGTTTTCTTGGGTTTTTTCTGGGGACTTTTCGTTTTCTTTTTCTGGGGACTTTTCTTTTTCAGAGGCTGTGACCTGGTCTTCACACCTCTGCTTTTTTTTTCTGGGTACGTTGGGGAGTGGATTGTTTCTTGAGGAATACTTTGGGGTCGTTAGGATCTCATTTTAAGAGGGAGCGAATGATGACACCTCCTAAAGATCTGCTACCTCCAGGTTTCAAAATGATTTGCTTTTTGGTTTGAGTGTCGATGCGTGGATCTGCTAGTTTCGTCAAGGCTACGTTGTTTCTCTCATAAAAGCGTTTGGTTTGATGTGGAATGTGAATCATGCAGTAATTGACGTGCTGTCACCGTAAACCATCGGATGACTTCTCTGAGACTGGCTTCTAAGACACGAGCACGTATTTGTGGATTTTTTTCGTGATTAATGCCGTACAAGGCAAGAATCAATTTGACGGGAAGATGAGACTGAAGGGACGTTATGTTGACGCTGTGTGAGACAGACCAAAAGTGTCCTAGGTTGTTATAGATTTTTTCTTTCTTGTTGTTAAGTCGGCGGGGACGTGTACACGACAGGCCCTCCGTCTTGGCACCAGTGGTGAAACAGATGGGTACGAAATTGCAAACAATCGGGGTGAGTGGGTTTTAAATCCACGAGTAAATAGGTATGTGGGGTTTGAGTGGCATCGTCGTAAGCATGTGTCAGCCAAGGAGTTCCTAACTGTCTGGCTAACACTTGCACTTGAGATTTATCTCTAGGGCTTTTAAACAAGACCACGTAATGAGCATTGAGTCTGATGGTGCGATGGGTTTTACTTTGTTGAAACAAATTTTGGGTGATGCAAATGACACTGGCATTACGACGATGCCCTTTACGTGTAAACCACAGTTTAATTTCTTCCTCGTCTTCTCCTAACATGTCGTCGAAGGTGACCAGATGTGTTTGACTGGGGTCAGACACCATCTCGTCGTCTTCTCGAGGAATGCCTTCCACAAACACAATGGAATCGTCTTGACTTTCTCGCAGGAGGCTTTACACCGATTGCCACTCTTTGTAACACCACACGATACGTTCAGGTGGACGATCGATCAAATGATGTTTATGTCCGATAAAACGCTTGACAAATTCGGTTTTGACTGAACTTCTGGGTCCGGCAATTAACATGTTAAAGGGATGGTGAAGATATAAGGCCTCCCAACTGGGACGATCTAAGTTTACTTCGATGAATTTGAAAGTCGAGGAAGAGGGAGCAGAGACAGCAGGGAATGTCAGTCTTGACAGACAAGACAAGGGTTTTTATACTTTTTTCATGACACGTTTATTGCAAAACTGTTTAAAGTGCAATATGAAAGACAAAAGTACATCAAAGCCAAAGGGTGAAGTACATCGATAAAAAAACAAACGCACACAAGACACTGTACATTTTTTGTGTGTGTCCTTGGGACATTTTGTCATGTTCTTACAGACTCTACCCTTAGCACAGTCACACAGAGGTCCTCCCGAAATGCACAGATCGTACCAAGTGCACAAGGAATCGGCTGGTATGCGAAATCCCAGAAAGCAAGTCAATAAGACACGCACTACACGACGACCCAAATTCATTGGATACATTGTTCGTAAGAAGAGTTGGCAATCCACCACAGTCTGAATACTTTCATTGACTTCCTTCCATGGAATCTGTTGTATCACGAGTGATAAAAGTTGTGGCATGGTAGCCAGTTTTTTATACCTCTTTTTCTTTGAGGTAATAAATGTACCTTTTTGCACAGAGCTAATCGTATTCCAGTAGCGAATCCAAATTTTTAGTCACTAGTTTAGATACCACACACCGCACAGAATTTTCCTCTACAGATAAAATTTGTTAGTGTAAAAGATTTTTGTAACCATCTAACTCTTCCTTTGGAATTCGTTCTAGTATGACTACCTTGTAAGTAGTAGGATGAGTAGCAACCAAAGTCTTCTGGTCATCATCCAGATGAACAATGTCTGACCACTGGAACGCTTTCATATGAATCAGTCCTCTTATAGCATTCAGGTACCAGTGGTTCCAATATTTGTGACGTAATGGATGCAATTGTTCTTTGCGTTGAACTTGTATTTTGACAAACACTAAGTAAATACGTTTTCTCAACTCTACAGGCAATCCACGAATGTTCTCTTGTAAAGTATCCATCCAGTGTACTCCAAAAATCAGGAATCGCTGGATTGTGGCCAATAGCCTCGTGTAATTTTGTGACTGAAGTAGTGTCTTCCCATAATCAGTCTGCGTTTACTTTAGAAAAGAGCTAGTTTAAATATGGGGAAATGATTTTGAGTTTTCTATTTTGACAAACTCTCGGTAAATGTGTTCTCTCAACTCCACAGGCAAACCACCAATGTTCTCTTGTAAATGATCCATCCAGAGATTACTGAGGTCGTCACACTAAAGGTAGGTAGTGACAGTGCGGAGACCATCGACAATGTTCCAGGTAAACGGAATCTTTCTGCTTCCACTCGTGAAGTGACACACGGCAACTGAAGCACTTGACTTTATCACCTTCGCCCAAGTAGATAAATCTTCGGGGGCAGGTCCTCCCAGATATTTAGGCTATTTTTCCTCGGAAGGTTTGGAATCGACTTTCAAAGTCGCAGTATTCAGACATACGCACAGGGAACGAATATTCTTCTTTCACAGGTTCATTTCGATGAGGGTACGGTGAAACGCGCAGGAGTTTGCAGAGGGCTGGATGACATCCGTAGGGTGGTAGTAGCATCGTTTCAGGTTGACTATGAAAACCAGTAAGGTGTCCACGATAACGAGTGGCATCGCTTTCGCATCCATCAGGTTTGACACGCACAGCATCACTTCCCATTGAAGATACGGTAGTAGTAGTCATAGCAAAGTTCCCATGATGTGATACTGAATCGTTGAGGTCACAGCGTACGGCATCCCTGCAATCGAAAGGCACAGCATCACACTCGAGTTTTCTCTCGCTTTATACTTGCTGTTTAAAAGTATTCATCTTTCTCGCTTGGTGTTTGTAGTTACAATGAACTATCGGTCTTGGACGTTGTCCCTTTTTATCTGCTGACCAATATCGACGTGACAGTACGGTAAAGTGAAGTGGTTGGGAAGTCGCACTCGCTTCTGATACATGATGTGACTTTTTCCAAAGGCCGACTGACGATTTGGTGTGTGGCTAAACGCACAATCTTGTGAGGCTGGAAGTGGTCACTTAAAATCTCGATCCTCCCCAGACTGCAAGCCTTCTTTCAATACCCAAAATTTTCCACTTGACTGGTGCGATAATTGAGAGTCAATCCTTTCACTTTACACTACGTGTGCACTTCTCCTTGTTGGTCCCGGTATTCGTAACCGTAATTTTTGGGACCACTACTAGTAAAACTTAGAATCTTGTTGTTGGGGTGCTCGTCCGTCCAGGCTCCTAAACGGTTTCCTTCGATGACAGGGTGACGTTGACCCAGCCGATCGATGTAGATGCAACTGTCCGTGTCAAAATGCAGCACACAATCTCCTAACAGTTTTAAAGCTTCGTACAATTTTAAGCGAGCATGGGCTGTCACGTTAGCCGCAATGATGATATTTCCAAATTCGTCGGCTTTTACAAAGTCCAGTTCTTCTTCGTAATTGACTAAGATCAAGTGCTCACGAACGACATCCACGTGTTTCATGGCTTTAGTTTTGTCGTAAATTATCTGGAAGTAGCGGGAATGTTCTGTCAAATACTCTGTTTTGTGTAAACACGGTCGTTGTGCCATTTTTCCCCACAAGCAATTCAACATCACTTTAGCAAACAATCGCCTTCCGTTGTTTTTCTCCACGTCGTCTAAAATGATTCCCTCCTGGTCAAAGTATTTCTCTTTGAATTTATGTTGGTCTTCGGGAGTCTGGCACCAGGAAGGATAACCGCTGGCTTCTTCTTTCAGTTTGAACAAGGCATCCACGTAGTCTGCGAAAATGCCTTTCTCAGTTTGGTACCCCTTGTGGTATTTTCCTGTCTTGGGAAAGTCGTAAAGTTCGTACACTTCTAACAAATACTATCCCAGGTCCAGAGCTTTGAAAAATTCTACGCTGATTCACGTTCCTGTCAAGGCGCGTTCTTCCTGGGTGTGCTGACAAGGTTGGTCTTGGTTGCACGTTTCGGCACAAGTACGGCATAAGGGAAACATCCTTTTTCCTTGGCAATGGTGTGGCAAACCGGGATAGTACAGGTCCGTGGGAGGCAAAACTTTGCATTTAATCAATCCCTCGTATTGTCGAATGTTGTCCAGGTCAATGTATTCCGTCAGCAATTGCTGGTGCTCTGCGGGAAAGTGACGATATTTGCACATGTAAGGATACAGCGAATACACCTCCAAGTAACTGATTTCTTCTCCTTTCTCATCGTCGGCTTGGTACAGCAAACATGTGGCATACGTCCGTCCTCCGTACAAACTGTCCCTTGGGTTCAGATGGCCACAAGTAGGGCACAATTTCCACCACTTGGTATCCTTGCGGTTCTAACTTCAAGCGCCGCTGACAAGTGGCCTCGTACAAGTCTTCCATGGTACGTTGTAAAAACTGATTTTTAGTATTACGTTAGGGTAACAAATGGGACATCCGTGAAAAAAGCAACCGCTAAACTCGTACACGATCGTGGGATTTTCTAAGTCCAAGCCATCTACCGAATACGTTCCGATGGTCTTTTCGCCTTCTGCATTGCGGCCATGTTGGAACCATTTGTCTTCATTGTCGCACAAGTAATGTAACCAGCATAGGGATTTGACTGAATATTGACGTTTGACAAAGTTTGTCGTTTGAGGGCTTATGACAGCCAGGGTGTTTTCGGGCATGAATCGTTGGCGGTACGACAAGGAGCACACTTTGGTAATGGTTCAGGCTTCTTTCAAAGGATCGATTTCTCCGTGCTCCATGAACAGCTCTCGAAATTTTCCACAGCAACGCCGTAAAATATCCACGTCGGAACGACAATACTTTAACATATCTTCCTGAAAGTCGAAGGAGTCCGAGGCATGACAGTGGTACCAATCGTAGAAACCTTATCGTTGTTCGGTGCGCATGTTGTCGCGGTCGTAGTAGTGAGCATTAGGCAAATGGAATAGAATGGCGTGGTGATTGGCTTCGGTATTGAAAAAGTGCAGAAAATAGCCTTTGCCCATTTCTGTGATTCCAAACATTTTAGTCATTTGGCTCAAAGGCATGGCCAAGTAACTCATCGATTCTTTAAACTGCACTTGTCCCACTTGCGTGGAAATGATTTTGACTCCGTTCAAAGTGACCTTAGGACGTTCGGTGCTTTGTTCCGTATAGTATCTGAAAAGAAATTGCCCATCGTATCCCGAGATATCGTGAGCCATCACCGTGGCATAGCGATGACAATCTCGGTAACCTTCGATGTCCTCTTGACTCCACGTCTCGTCGATGGGTCTGAGATCCATTGGGCGAAATCGGCTAGTGTGTTAGGTCCCCGAAAGATTTTTTCACGTCCTCCAGGAATCTTCCTGCAGTGAGGGCAATGACTAAAGATAGGTTCTTGGATGCACTTCTCACACGCTCGATGAGCCACGCAGAAAATGAGAATGTGAATGCCGGTCTCTTGCATGGAATCGAAATCGAAAAAGATGAAATTGCCTTTCTTCTGCTCAGCTTCCTCTTGATGTTAAGAATGGTATTTTTGAATGTAGCATTCGTGTTCCAAGTCCACGATTTGGTGACAAATGTGACATCGTTTCTTTCCTCGACATACGTGAGCCTTGGCACTATTGGTACGAATGCCTTGTCCACAAGTAGGGCACAATTTCAGCAGATGACATGCACTTCTCCGCAGTAAAACTTGCGTCTTCAGATGTTGTTGGTAACATGTTGGGCTGACAAAAGTGTGCTGACAAGCAGGACAATGGACTCGTTGTTGTCCTTCGTCAAGACAGAGTTTAGAGGCTAAACATCTTGAGCATTTCGATCCACAATGTTTGTATTGCTCTCGATTGTTATAGCCGTAGTCGCATTTCTCACAGTAATAACTGTACCCCATGAATACTGGTAATGGCATCGAAATGTTCATCGTGATTATAGACGTGAATTTATTTTCCGTCTTTAAATTTTTGTCTCGAAACAACAGAGGTCCGAGCACTTCTTGAGGGTGTGCTTTCAGCGTGTAGCATGGAGTTAAGACATCTTGCAATTTTTTCATTTCAGGAATGCCACATGGTGTGTCTTTGGATATCCCCGCTTGCTGTAACAGGAGTTCTGCTTCTCTTTGTTGTTTCGCTCGGTCCAATCGTTGACTAGTTTTCCAGGCTCTTTTCCATTCTCCTTCTTGTCAGCATACATTCGTCCCACCACGATGACACATGATAAAGACATGTTGTCTTGAGGGTTGTTAATTCGGACGATGTTCTTTATGGTGCTGTGAAGGCTATCTACTATTAACACCTTTCTGCGTCCCGTCCGTTTGGGAAGAGAAACGTGTGTCATGAACAGTGTCGCGTTTCCATCCGTAATGTGAAACTTGTCGTTGGATTGCTGTACGTGTTGAATCCTGTCAATGACTTTGTAAGGTATCAGTTCTGACGGCTTGCTAAACACGATCCAAAAGGGTGACTTCAGACTGTGTGATAAATGGAAAGTTTCAAGCGATCGCCTTCTTTGGCTTGACATTGTCGTTTCAGTATGGTTAACAAAGAATCCCTCACATCGGTGATGAACCCCTCTGCATTCTCCATCGGTACGTCGTACTTGAAATCTTTAAACTTCACCGGGTATATGTAGACTGTGGTTCTAAATTTTCAAGAGGAGCATTTGTCCGTCTCTCGAATGTGGTAGTACCTTTTAGGGTTGACTGGTGGTGGACTTTGGTTTGGTGTAGACTCTCTAGGCCTGGATTCTTGCTCACACATGTCATGTTCAAAATCAATGGCATAAATTTGAGCTAAAACTTCAGCTACTGTACGAGGCGATAGGTCACATTTCTGCCTCTTACTTTCTTCTCCATTCTTCACGAAATGATGCGATAGTTTCATCTTAAGTGCAAAACGTCAAAATGACTACATTTTAAACGCCGTGGTCCCCTACATATCAATGTAAGGTCAGTGTATATATAAAGGGTCAGTGTCTTCCCTCAAAGTATTCATTTCACTCTCAATTTTACCACAAAGATGGAAGAGTCAACACAGATCGAACTTCTGATCAGAGCTTTGCGAGGTGTCATACGAAGGTTTTCTTCAGTGAAGCCGATGGACTAATCCCCTCCTATCGAGATAAAAGTCAACATACTTGCTATATCTGTCAGAAGAAAGGCCATTGGTCTTCAGAGTTTCCAGACCATCAAAAAAGCAAGACAGGTGTCAAAAGAGATAAAAGTCAACATACCTGTTATCTTTGTCAAGCGAAAAGACATTGGTCTTCAGACTGCCCTAAGAAACAACAGGAGCAGGAGGGGGAGAGGTTCTGAACAGGAAGAAGAAGAGGTACCCTCCAAAAAGGAAGAACCCAAACACGTTAAGAAAGAGAAGAAAGAGAAGAAAAGAAGACAAAAAGAAAGTGAGGAAGAAGAGGAGGACAAACCTGTGACAGTCAAGAAATTCATGAAAAGGAGAGAGTGAAAAGACAAAAAGAAGAAAAATGAACTTTTTAAAGTGATGTTTTGTGACATTGTAATGTAAATTTGTACCAGAACATAACAGAAAGAAAACCTAAGTGTCCCTTACTTTTGATTTTTTAGAATAAGGACCTACACTCACGCACTCACACACACACACACACACACACACACACACACACACACACACACACACACACACACACACACACACACACACACACACACACACACACACACGCGTGCACGTCCATCATGGGCAAACAAGGGATTTTTAGTTTTAATTTGTTAAAACTCAGGAAAGGGACGTAATGAGGCTTTACTGCCTTATCCCTTTGCCACGGCCAAAGCCTACTTCTGGACCTGCTCCTGTCAATGATTTGGTAGAAATCATTAGGGTGGGTATCTCCTGCGTGGTAGGTGTGTGAACAGGGTTGGGCTGTTTGGCTCGGGAAGGTCTTTTTGTCTTGGGTCGTAATAAAAAAGTCTGATACATTTGTTTCAGTCTCCTTAACTCTGCCAAAATGTCTAAGAGTACCGTCACCGTTTGACTTTCACCGTCCTCCTTCTCTCTTATACCTTGTTTCTTCTCTGCTTCTTCTTCCTGTCCTTTCTTTCTTTCCTCTTCTTCTTCTCGCTGTTGCTGTTGAAGGAGAAAAGCTTGTTCTGCTTCTTTCTGCTGTTGCAGAAATTTCTCCAATTCTTCATTCTGTCTCTGTTTAAAATCCTCGACGTGTGGTTAGGAAGGAGAAGGTGGCGAAGGTGCTGGTACCAGAACAAATTCTTGCTAAAAAGAGAGAAAATACACTAAATCCCAATTAAAATGGGTCTCTTCTGGAAGTAGGACCGTGTTTGCTTTGGTATTCGCTGATATGCCATCACTTCTCGTCTCCATAGCCGGTGCACCCCAATTCATCTTCTTCTTAGTTTCCGTCATGTTCTAACTGTCGTATAGATTCACTGCGCACGGACGCTAATGCACCTATATTGTGAATGTGACATCACAGGTAGCTCTTTTTGGATTGGAAGACAGACTCCGCTCTGTGACTGAATTTTGTAACGCGTTTTAGGATTGGTGAAACAACTCAATCCGTTTCGATCCGCTCTTCCACTATCAATAACCGCGGTTCACTTCATTTCCTTCACCTGTTCTCGTCTCAAGATGTGGACTAACGTAGAATCGTCTACCCACCTATCGTCGATGCTGTTCAACCTAGGCTATCCTATGTATGTCAAATCATCATGGGCTATTACCCAAATGACTCATACAGCCCTTCGGAAACGAAGAATCTATGTGGAGAGGCAAGGCTATCTGAAGACAGTCGTAATCTACGGTCCAGATGTCAGACGAAGTTTGAGGAAGCGAAGAAAATCCGTGCGATGCCCTCTACGTTAACTGAATGGTGTTAACAAAAACGCCAAAGTCCCTTTTCAGGGCCATTCATATGTCTCGAAAAGATTTACTCTCTTTGCCATATGTGTGTCTTTCATTATTTGTTTGTTTGTTTGTTTGTTTGATTTGCTTGTTTATACCTATGCAGTAATATACTTATATTTTATTCCTAGTTTGGCGGGATTTCTCATCCTGACTATGGAATCTTCCAATCTGTTCGTATAGTTTCACTGCTGAACTAGTTGGACTTACCCGCCCCGCCAAACGTTATATCAAGTTGTATGTCTCACCCCGCCAAGCGTTATTATTCGTATAGTTTCACCGCTCAACTAGCTGAACTTACCCGCCCCTCCAAGTGTTATAGCTTTTTTTTCCCCGCTGTCACTGTTTGGCCTGATTGAGGTCAGCCACTTGCAAGATTGTTGATCATGTCCAGAAACGTGACATCACCCCACCTGTTCCATTCCTATTATCCCTATACAAACCCAACCTATGTTAAATTCCCACTGTCGCTAAACAACCACAATATTCCACATGTTAAATTCCCTTTGTCGCTAAACAGCCCCTGCACCTTTTTGACTGGGATTTCCATTGTCGCTAAACAGTCCCATTTGCAAATGGTCTTTACAATTTACAATCATAGACAATTTTTAAACACACACAACCTCACATATAGATATAATAATATCTGACCTTTAGAATAACTTTGTAACCCCTTGTGTGATTTTTCACCCTTTCCTACTACACGTGATTTGTTAGTTTCTCTCCAAAAATTTTAATGAGTGTGTCATAATTGTAAACTTTGATCTCTTCTCACATTTCTCAAGAGCAAAACATGCAACCAAATTGATAATATATGGTGTTTGTTTCAATGGTCATTTTTAAAACATGAAATATTGTATCAAAAGAAAGAAAAACTTAATGAGGCCCAATTTACTTGTTTAAAATCAGAAAATCGATCACTATATGTAACATGGTCCATTGTTGAATGCCAGTTCCTACAACTGTCCTGAATGCCTAACAATTTTTAAATTCTCCTATCTGATAATGCTGTAGACAGTTTTCTAACGCATCTTTATAGTTTTAGTGGGAGATATTTACTGCGATACAAAGGTTTTATAATTCCTATTGACAATTCATTCGGAATGTTTCCAGCATGGAACATTTCACACATAATTTTGGCATAATTAATTCATCGTCTTAATATGGTCATTGATAACTCCGCCAAGCCCTGAGGATAGTTCAATATTTTTATTATCAGTATTATCTCATCTTCGTTATCTTTTAATTTGCTGATGCATTCTCACAAACTGCACAGTAAAAAGTCAAAGAAAATAGATCTATTAATTTTACTGAGTGTTTTAAAATTGTTATACGTTACGTATTAGGATATAAGAGGTTATTTCTTTTCTCGCCGACTTTGTTTGCAAGTCTCCAGAATGTTTTAGGGTTGTTTGACAGCATCCTCCGTATTTTGTCAAATACCTTAAGTTTGTATTACCCAAATGATTTATGGTGTCTGCTGATTTCAAGCCTGATTTGTCTATTATTGACATCGTTTGCTAACGGGTAAAAATCATTTTTATTTAAATGGATAAGTGCTAAGTGCATCATTTACCGAACCACGGTAAGTCTATATATATTTTCTATGCGTAACGACGTGTGCCTTAAATATTAATCGGCACCTGTTACGGAACATTGAGCTGATTTCACCAACAATACTGTTTAATATATTCCTTTTTATACGTTTGTGTATCGTGTCCGAAGAGACACTCTTAATAGTATGAAGAATTTGATTTTGTAAATGAGTCCCACTCGATCTTTTTAATTTCATCGTACCCAGGGACTGATACCTATTTACAGTAAACCGAAAGTTTCAATTCATTATGTACATACGATAATAGCAAGGAAAAATCAAATATGTCAAAATCGTTCATGAAAGAAATACCACCTACTTATGTGAATAAATAATGTGCAACGTTTACATCGCTGATATTGCACTTACATCCTTTCAGTTTTGAAGATGTTTACTTTTACATATTTGCAACAATATACTTCAAAAATAATATTTTAAATGCGTAAGAGAAATCTAGTTAGTTGACACGTGCAAGCGTTGTAGACTTTCCCTATGAGGTATAAATTAAAATGCATTATTACCTCTTTATATACATCCCCAAATGAAATATGTTGCAAAAGGATTTTTGAAAACACTGATAGAAAATTATAAAATATTTTTAACAAGTTCATTTTCAAAGCGTACCAAACTCGTAAACAAGGTTAGTCCTAGAACTCATTTTAGTAACTATATTGAAAAACATGGCAAAGTCAGGTAGACCAAATTTCTACCCTCAGTTACGACCAAAAGTCAAGCACACAATACAGATTAAATAAAAATAACACGTATCTAACACGAAAGATTCGAAAATAGCAACAAAATTATGAAAAACAACACGTGCGAGCGTTTAAAGCACCAACGAATATCAGATTTTAACTAATTCAATTTCCAGTTCAATGAATTTCTTTCATCAATATAAGGTGAAGTTTCATGGAATATACGCGATAAACCAACAACTACATTGTCTTTTATTTCCTAGTCTTCTAATATTTTCTTGTGTTGGATTTGAGAGCATTTCTTGTCTTCGTCTCTGGATTACATTTGCATTTGGCTCCATGCCAAGCGCAAAATATCCTGGCGAAGAAATCCTTGAACTGCGAGTTCACGAACCCGTAGATTATAGGGTTCAGGGCGCTGTTAAGAAAGTGGGATCGAATGCCAATTGAATAAAATAAAGCTGGAGGTCTTTCATTTTGTCAACCGCATAATCCGTAGTAATACTCCGCCAGACCACCAAACATAAATAAGAGAGAAAACTCACTATAAATGTTATTGTAATAATAAGCATGAGGTTGGTGTTTC
This sequence comes from Megalonaias nervosa, assembly GCA_016617855.1. Lineage (NCBI taxonomy): Eukaryota > Metazoa > Mollusca > Bivalvia > Unionida > Unionidae > Megalonaias > Megalonaias nervosa. Next base: position 10,297 of record JAECUM010019450.1, on the reverse strand, counting down.
TAACGTTGTTTAAATCTCTCCCCCTTTTCTTTTCGAAATAATATCCTGATCCTAGTCTGATGTTATTGCGTTCTCTGCTAATATTGTCGTTGTTGAAATTTTCAGAAGTATGATCGGTTACCTCATCCTCGTCATTGCCAAAAAGTTCAGTAGAATCACATTGTTCCTCCTGTTGGGCTAGAATGTCAGTTTGTTTTACTTCAATGAATGTAATGCTTTCATCATTGTTGACACTGCTACGTTCGCTGAATTGTGTGTGCTCTTCTCTCACGAATAAAGTTTCTTTTGTCACGTCGTTCCTTTCCCTTGTAACCTGTGTTAGGAATTTGTTTGCCACATTTGAACCTTTAAATGGCTTTTGGGATTTTTTAGATACAATTCTCTCGGCATTATTGTGACAACTGCTAGGCGTGTCCTTATCTTTATTCGACTTTTCGGGTGAACTGTTATCACTGATTAGAAACAGTGACGGCTTAAGAGATATGCAAAATTCTCTTGTCTCATATTTCCGGAACTGCTTGAGTCTAATGAGCTGTAGGTACACTAAAACATACAAGACTGTCAGTGGCAAGACGGTGACAATGAATAACAGTATCTGCATGCCGTTAAAGGTATTCAGATATACCTTTAAGGAATCATCTCTAACTCTAGTGCAGTCGTATACCTGAATGACCCCTGACCCAGGAATGGGTATATCTACAGCAACAACTGTGTACAAGACAAGACTTGGCCATGATAAAGCACAAGCGATCAGCACAGAGATAAGACAGATAAGCCTAGCCTGAAAAACCGTGAACTGTTTCCTAAACGGAGAACAGATTCGTCTATATCGCTCCGTTGCTATGGCAATGAGGATAAGTTCGGAAGAAATAGTAAACACGAAAATGGTCGCTCTTAGAACTTTGCACACTGTTGCGTCTGGGAACATGTAAAAGAACCTCATATCAACAATCTCCATCGGCATTTAAATAGTGCAGTTCAAAAGATCTAATATTGCCATGCTGAGAATAAAGCGAGAGGTAGGACATGTTCTTGTTTTACAGCCATAAAAGTAACAAACAACGATGTTGCCTATTAATCCTGTCAACATCAAAAATGCAATGAACACTATGACCGGGATGAGCACGATGGCTTTCTCGTCGTTTAATTGCTGCAAGAGACACGTGAAGGAGGAATTGTTCATCTTGAACTATTTGATGCAGCTCTAATATATGGTTATCTCTGCAAATATATAAAAGAATACAGCATTAATGTCCAAGGTATTGCATGCCTGATGCTATTAAACATGCCGATAGCATTACCAATATATAATAACATATTGTCACCCTCAATGTACACAAGATAATGTGAATTAAGATGATGTCGATAGTGACGTCAACAACGACGGAAAGAAAATAGACTGATTAGAAGTTTCATAGTAAACTAAGAATATAGAAGGGAAATAAAATACAATACAATATGATAGATTACAGAAAAGGAAGAGCAGGAACTTAGAAAATTATACTTGTATATACTTATATATATATATATATATATATATATATATATATATATATATATATATATATATATATATATATATATACATATATATATATATATATAAGTAGGTTTGGGGTTTAAACTTTACATAAAATGTTTGTGCAAATTACCTGTTTTTTCAACATTTTTGTACCATTTGTAGCTACTAGGCTTTCCTAGCACAATATATTGTTTTCATAACATTCATTCGCTATACTTTCATCCTGAGAATCTACACGCTTCCTGTTTAATTTATAGCTCTCCATTAAAGAATTTATTTTTATTTTGTTTAAATATTACAGTGAGCGAAAAGACACGAGGTGCTCCGATTGAATAACCTGTATATACGAGGGTAAACATATGACTTATATACAAGCCTTTTTATTTAGTTCTTAGCAATTCTATAGTTTATCACGCCCATGTTCCTATTTTACAAGCAGTGTTTGGATCTATGACATAAGACAATTGCAAAACAAAGCCAACAAAATGATATTAGGTGTTCATCTTTTTGGTTCACACACGTGTGACGTATGTGAGCAGTGACCAAACAGGAAGGTGGGAACAAATTCCTATGTCCGTTGAAAAATAAAATATTGGAGAAAATGTGGATGCAGTTCATTGTGTGTGTGTGTGTGTGTGTGTGTGTGTGTGTGTGTGTGTGTGTGTGTGTGTGTGTGTCCACATTGTGGCACAAAAAGTGTTGTATGCCATACCTTGCCATACCGTGCCGAAAGCCTTCTTGAATTTAATGAAAATATGAAAGAGGTCCTTTTGATGCTGCAGATAGTTTTAGCAGAGGATTATAAGGTTGACGATCAATTCTCTAGCGATACATCGTGTTCAGAAACAAGCCTGGTCCTCAGCAATGATGTGCTTCGCTTCGGGTTTCAGTCTATTGAAGACGATATCTTAAGCATAACCTTGCTTGGGTGACTGATAAGTCTGATTGTTCAGCAGTTCTGATACAGATGCAGATTGATGCTCAGATTAAGTGCCGATGGGGTTGGCCATTCTCCTATTTGTGGAAAGATTTTATTGCAGATTATTGTGAGAACATCTTTCACGGAGGTTACTCCTGCTTGATCATGTTCTGCTTCTATATTATCTACCCCAGCTCTGTGGGGGGAGGGGGGGTAGCGGAGTTTTAACAATTTTTCAGTTATATCGTTACGATGTTTGCAGTGTGGCCCGTTTATAGTGATATCTAGCACTGGGGCATCATGTCGCAGACAAATAGCATGATGTCCCACCCAGTCACAGTACCTTGACACCAGGCTGACATAACACTAACCTCTTAATGCTGAGCAGTAAGTGAAGTAACTGCTATTACACGTGTATAAGACTTTGGTATGACTCTGCAAGGGTTCGAACCCTCGAACAGGTGACCGTTGAGTTCATCTTAGAACCTTTCCTGACTGTTGACTACAACGTTTATAACATCCGCTTTCTTATGTCATGTTACCCCCACCCCCCATATCTCCCATCTTTAATTGCAATTTTTATCTTGCCCACTGCATATCCAGGCCATACAAATTCTTAATGTTGAGCGTCGAGTCAGGAAGCTATTGTTTTAAATCTTAAGATATCTCGGCCGTGAATAGAACCCGGAACCTCTTGCATACGTGGCCGACGTTCTAACCACTAGACCACTGAACTGGCCTTAGTATAAATATGGACAGAGAAAAGGCAGTTTGGATAAGTTAAATAGGGAACAACAATAGCTACTTTCTGGAATATTAACTTAACTTGGGTTGTTCTGGATTTATTATCTTAGGTATAAAGTTGTCACTCTCTTGGAAATAAATACAAGTCTTAAATATCCATTAAAAATTCGTGAAATTAATAAGGTGCTCATTCAATGTAATAAAAGGTGCTTATCTCAGTTTTGGAAGGATAACTGTGATAAAGATTGTAGATACTCTTAATATTAAGCATATGTTGTTATTGTTGTTATTATTACCGAATGCATTAAACTATGTCCTTATTCAACTCTCTTTTACAGGATTGTATCACATTGGTCAACGAACAAAATAAGATATATGTTTCTGTGGACTATCAGGAGGATTATTAAATATGATTGATATATTTAAGTTTGTGAAAGTGTTGAAAATTACATGGATTGGAAGAAAATTATCGGATGAATCTAAGTGGAAATGTTTGTTAATATCGTCTGTGTCAAAAATTGATAACCTATTTCATTTGGAAAATAATTCATATTAAAGTAAAAAACGTTCTTAATCCTGCATAGATGGATGTCTTTGTAGCACATTTAGAGGTAACGTTACTGCTCAACATGTCGTAGAGTCATTTAATCCGTGTTACAATAGATGGAAATAATGTTGATTATATTCTCTTCTCTGTCTTAACTTTACATTGAGAGAATATTGCTGTAATCTACAATACTGAACACCTTGATATTGCTCGCACATGCACAACACGTCTGCCTAAAAATAGTTTTGTATTAAGAACTACTTTGCAAACAAAACATGTACAGCAGTCATGTTGTAGACTTTAGGTTTCAACTTATTAGATTTGCTTGTGGATGAACTAAAACAGCTGTTTCGTCTATTTGAAAGTATAGATGATAAAGTGAACAATGTGGAAAGTTTACTGAGTCATAAATGAAACTTTCAAACAAGCAATTGAATAAACGTAATATTCGTAATGTCCACAACCAATATGAGAGACCAATATTGAAAATACCATTCTGATCATTTAAACAGATAATTTGGGAGAAATGTTCGTATATTGGAACGCAAATACACTAATTTAATTCCCGCTATCAAAATTGTGATTTTTGTAGCTCAAATGCTATGATAAACTGGCGATGACATCATAATAAAATTTTTTATCTAAAGTGCTCTGCAGAGTTTTATTGGTCACTACAATGTGCGCTGGAAAAAACACTTTGGCGAAATGACAACAGATGATGGGCATAATCTCTCCTTCAGCGGAAGAGGGAACAAACACAGTCATGGAGTTGGATTTCTTGTCCACGCGGATATTGTGAACAGCATTATGGGTAGCTGCCCAGTCTGAAGCAGGCTCATTACCATCCGTCTTAGGGCGACTCCCTTCAACATCACAATCATACAGGCCTATTCACCTGACTATGATGACAACGAACGGGAGAATTTTTATAACCAACTGCAAGATGTCATTGACAACTCACCCAAGAAGGACATTCTGTTTGTACAAGGAGACTGGAATGCAAAGGTGGGAGTTGATTCACAAACTGGCAAAGCACCTGTGGACCCGTCTGCAATGCAGAAACAAATGAAAGATGACTCAGGCTCTTGGAGAGTGCTGCCTACAACAATCTTGTGCTAGCCAACACATCCGGCCCTCACAAAGCATCTAAAAGATGGACCTGGCACAGTAAAGACGGACAACATCACAACCAGACTGACTAAACCTTGGTGAAAAAAGCGATCCTGTACAGGGCTGAATATTGCCAGAACACGAAATTTTCCAGGAGCAGACTTTCGAAGCGACCATGATTTATTAATAACAACTTTTCGTCTCCACCTGAAAATGATTAAAAAGCCTAACCAGCCAAGAATCAGATTTCACCTTGAAAAACTGAAAGATCTAAAAGTCACAGAAGCCTTCCAAACAATGATAGGTGGTAAATTTGCACCTTTGAAAAATTTAGGCTACGTTCTGGATGATAAGGGTTTAGTCAAATTTAAGCTAATGTTTTGCATCATCGAAGATAAACACAATTTTGTGCAAAGCTCTTGGATATCGGAATTTAGCCAGTGAATATCAGCCTTGAGCCAAATTTTGCTTCAAGTTCTGAACTGTGAAGGCTTGGTCAAACTATAGCTAATGCTTTAAACAATCAAGGCTAAGCCAAATTTGACTCAAGTTCTAGATCATGAAGGCTTAATCAAATTTCGGATAACGTTCGAATCTATAAATTTCCAAAACTTAGTCAAATTATCCCACTGCAGATTCGGGATTTGAATAAATGTAAATAATTAAATCAAATCGGAAGCTCTTTTAATTCGAAAGTACAAGTAGAGTTAATTTGTGCAGTCCACATATATTTGTTGGTCTGTTTTTACACCCCCTGCAACAGTGGCCCTGTGATTCAGGTGTTGGACTCGTATCCAGAAGGTTGCATTTTTCCGCACGATAAAGAAAAGGGACACCCATGATTACGATACTCGTTAGAGTATATATGCGTCAACATACACAGACCGTGGAAACTTCTATAGATTTCTAAAAGGCCTTTGGTCTGGTATGGCATGCAGCCTTATGAGCAACTATGAAGAAGTACAACAGCTCAAACCTGGTGCAGGTTGTTGAGCACCTCTATGACAAAGCCACCAGTGTTGTCCTCATCAATGGCAGCAGAGGAGATTGGTTTTGAACAACAGTTGGAGTCAGAGAGGGATGTATACTGCCACCTATACTCTTCCATATTTTCCTGGAAAGGATCATGTAGAATGCTTTGCATGATCACAAGGGCACTGTCAACATTGAAGGAAGAACAAAAACCAACCTTTGCTTCGCAGATGATATTGATGGTTTAGCAGGAGATGAAAAAGAACTGGCTGACATGGTTGAGCGCCTCGACACAACCTCCACAGCGTACGGTATGGAGATTAGCGCCGAAAAGGAAACAAACTGATGACAAACAAAACCAATGGCATCAGTGCAGAAATAAAGGTCAGTGGACAGAAACTGGAAAGAGTCACAAGCTTTAAGTACCTGGGATCAATAATCACAGATGAGGGCTCCAAACGAGAACTTCTTTGCAGGATTGCCCAGACAACTGCACCAATAACAAGGTTGAGACCAATTTGGAAAGATGCCAACATTGCTTTTGGTTCCAAAATAAGGCTGATGTCATATTTATCTTTCTGTATGCTTGTGAAACATGGACGCTCACATCAGATCTACAAAGAAGGATTCAAACCTTCGAAATGAGATGCTACCGCAAGATCTTGGGCATCTCATACATTGACCAAGTGACCAACGAAGAAGTCCACAACAGGATCCAACGAGCCATCGGATCCTATGAAGACCTATTGACCACTGTAAAAAAAGGCGCAAACTGAAGTGGTACGGTCATGTCTTAAGATTATCCGGACTGGCAAAACAATCTCGCAAGGTACAGTGCAAGGGTGCAGATGAAGGGGCAAAGAGAATAAAGAGGTGGGAAAACAACATTAAGGATTGGAAAGGCATAGGATTTGGAAATTCCTAAAAGGCGGTAACCCTTATTCACTCTGACGGTAACCCTTATTCACCGGTGCGGTCCCCTAAAGAATGTAAGGTTTGTATTTCAGTTTCAATTTTCCTGTAATTTTGTTTCTCCTGTGATGCTTGTGAATAAATAATTGATTTTGAGCTTATATATTTCAAATACGGCCTCATATGACCTTAAATTAAATATTAGTAAACGGCTTATTTATAACTTTAAAACAATAGAAATATCAAGTAGACAATTTAATTTCCACTGGAACACCAATGGTCCTGAACTCAAATCTAAGTAATAAAGTTGTTTGCAAATAATGGTGAAACGATACACCTTTGCCATGTATCGATACGATTCATGGTACACAGCCTGCGATACGATACATATCGATACACATATGAATTTGAGGCTTAATCCATCTTTGGAAGGTAGGTGGTGCCCTTTTATGTATGTTGACATACTGGTTATATTTCCAGTATGCAGACTACAGAAAGAGATATAGTTATCATATATTTATATGCAATTCTCATCGATGCCAACAAAACTAAAAGCTTCCAAACTCTAACTGTTGGTTGTCAGTGAGTTTTATTCGACGTTTTAAGCCATTTAATGGTGGTTCCATTTAACTCACTTTAGCCAACAGTCCCTTTGTGTTGTACGAAATGAATACTTTGAAAACATTTTAGGAACAATTTCATGTCTCAATTAAACTTGGAAGACATTATTGTGTTATCTTGCAAGCAGAAGAAATAAAGTAATTTCCTCTTATAATGAAAATATCATCTAGAACAAATCCAGGAATGGGAATGTGGATAAATAGCAACAAAAAACTGTCACATTGTGCTTCCTGCAGATGTAAAAGACTGCTACTGCCACAGGTACTTGTATTTGTTAGTGACGGAAAACGACTGACAATACCCAGTCCTATTCTATACTTTTTTAAATTACACATGGTGATAAACTTGAGCGGTTTGAAATCTGCCCCCTTCAGATTCCGCGCTAATTTTATATATTTCATCGCCACCTTGGTTAAAGATCTCTGAACAAAAAGAGAAATTCCAACTCTGTTTTCCCATGTTCAATTTAAGGAGAGATGCTGCCAGGATTATATATTAAAGGGGACCTCACCCTTTGTCATCAAAATAAGGGGAGAGCAGAAAAGAAGGATGGGCGGAGAAAACGCCCATAGTTCAATAGTTACCTAATACTGCAATATCTGTCTTTATGTTCCTTCCTTGTATATGAATATTGTTCGTTTTGAAGGGGCATATGCATAACTAGCTTTGCCAGCTTTAATATGCTGGGAAACTGAATTTTGTGGCTGTTATGTACAGTTCCACACAGCTGACATATATTTCTATTTTGGATACATCTGCTCCAAAATAAGATTTTCATAAATTTACTTTCTTGAATCAGTCGTTTACTGAATACCATGCCAGATTTCTTATCTGTTCCATAATACTGCATTAGGAGTTTTAGTCCATCAATGCCATAATCTGCTTGTGCAGACAGAGGTATAAAAATAAACATATTTCCTTCTTAATTTCATTTTTGTAATCCGAATTTATTCAGTTATCTTATCCCTGATATGGACATATGGTTTTTAGCATATGATCCTTAGGGCTAAATTGATTAATACAAAAGTAAAAATTGCATTCGTGTTTTAAATTGTCATTATTTTAATTAGGCTCAGTATTCTCCCCATTCTATATTTAATTTCGACATACTGCTGAATGGGAGATTGGCGTTCCTGTCATCTAATTTTATCCATTCAACATGTATATATGACTCGCATTTAACACCATTCTCGGGCTCCAAGATAACTCACTGGTATCTCCATTAACACTTTCATAGCTCCAATAATCCAAAATAAACTCATAACTTTCAAAATTGTTGTCATCATCACTATAATCAGCCATTGTTTGCCGAACGTAACGAACCACGTCGTGAATCAGATATTTGGGGTTTTTAGGTAGCATGTATTTTAACACGCATTTGTAAAACTTCATTGATGAAAGGTTCAAACTACGCCAGAATGTTTATTCCAGGACACAATGTGACAATCAAATTTAGTTTAACAACCATTCACGTCATGCTTGAAGTACCCAGATGTGTATACAGTTAGCTACTCAAAACAGATGTCGCGACAAGAACTATGAAATAAAAATCGTTTATTTCGCCAAACAATTTGATTTTCAACTAATATTATGGAGTTCTGGCTCATCACTCTTCTCCAGTTGTGCGAATTCGTACAAATTTTACACGATTCACGCAATCTTTCACCAGGAAAGCATCTCTGTTTAAGTACTTTGCATATCACTTAATGCGCGATGCTTCTCTCTTGCTTTGCCAGTACTACCTGTTTGTCACTCAGGGAATAAGCTACAAAAATTCATGATTGGTAGTTATTATTTAAGATGAACCAAAACAAGCATTAACCAACAGTGAGATTTCAGTGTAACATATTTCACCGAGTGACATACTGTTAGTGTAGATTTCAAATTGACCAAAGTAGACAGGATACAATTCAACGTAGAAACTTCCCAAAAAAGTGGTTATTTAATGTTGAGTAAAGTACTTCATTATACATGTGGAACACGTCTGGAATTTGTCACATATGCTTATCATGCTTCTGGCGTAAGATATTTAGCTGGAATGGGGGCTAGAGTTCGAAACTTGTCACTTTTGGTGTTAATTTGCCGATGTCGAGCAAGTATTCTCCATAGTTGTTTTAGTTTTTGCTAATAACATTGAGTGCCTATGATTGCAAATGCTGTTTCAGATGAATTCTATATTTAAAGAATAACAAAACAAACCAATAATAATTATTCATGACTGCTGAACACTAAGTATTGTTTTGTATCGATTCTCCATCACTTATATCGATATGTGTTTCGTTATAGTGAAAGTATTGTTGCATCGATACATAGATGAATCGTTTCACCCATATATAGAAATATCAATATCGTACGGTAATCTACATTCATGGCTATCATGGAAGAGAGATATGTAATATGTTGAGTTCTAAATGCAGATGAATATTTGGTTTAAAATTCCTACAATAATCCCTTGCAAATGGCAGCGCTATGTAATTTATTCTAAACAAATTATAATGCATGTATGTCACTGTTGGTGTTCTTGCACATATGTCCCAGCGTCCAAGATCAATATTCGAAAGTTCAGGTAGATGGAATGTTCTAGAATATGTTAGCATCGAGAGAGCAATCACCTTTGACTCTGACCTTAATTTAGCGTGTATAAATATAGACAAATTGACACTTCATGAAGGCCAGAGTTATGACATTGTTGTACGTCCACCAAGTTACAATTAACACATTACAAAAGTAATATATCTGCTGATGTAACAGGCCGTAAGGTAAAATATCTTATAATGGAATACTTCTGGTCATGCTTTGATTGCATTGCATCTGTGCTGATATATCCATTTGCCATCGTTTACGGATGTCTTGTACAATGCCTAGGCATGGGTAATAAACATTAGGTATGGCGAATGGGGCTTTCAAAAATAAATATTACTGTCTTCCAGCTGAGTGCCCTAGTTTATAT